>CM062815.1:437268933-437452169 GCA_031772625.1 Pinus tabuliformis | reverse complement strand
TCTCAAATCCTCTGTTAGAGTCCAATTCAGACAGGTGGCTGTCAAAGTCTCTTTTCAAATATGCATGCTAATGTCAACCAGCCTTCACCAACCACAGCTTAGATGTTTGCATAGCTTGTTCTCAGAATGTATTGATAACACTTGCAGGCCAGAAGGAGCTTCAATAAGTTTTCATTTAGGATTGTCATCGTCAAAGTGCTCAAAGGTATTTCTTCTTCAAAACTCGGTTTTGAAGAAGAAATTTCAAGTTTGTTTTCTGTAAAACGCTGTCATGCTACCAGTGTACTTCTCAGAGATCGAAAGGTTTACCATGTATCGTGATTGAGATTCCAAAGTTAAAAGACTTGTTGCATTGAAGGCTTGTGTTGAAATTTGTGGGAATTACCTGCTGACACTAAATTTCCCCTCATGACTGTGAAAAGATTGACAGCTGGTATGAAGAAAAAATTAGGGAGTTTCTAGAGACATAGAATATACCTGCAATATCTCATTTCAAATTGCAGCCAGCTTGAGGCATAAGATGGTGCCAGAAAACATAAAGAGTGCATTTGATGTTTCATTGGATGTCAAAGGTCACAAAGAAATTTCAGAACAACTTTCTCCCATGTAATAGCAGAGAAATTGGCTTCCAAATTAGAAGCATCTGGACTTTCTGGTATCCTTGTACAAGCATGCAATGGCCATCTTAATTTAATGTCTGTCAGTGTATCAAAGGATTCGATGCAGAGTTTTCATTGTGAAAATTTTCCTGTTATGGAATGTGATCTACCATCTCCAACGAAAACTGGAGGTAATTGTAAAAGAGACAAGGATTTTGATGGATAATAAAAGTTTTCAGCATCATGAAAAACACAACAGCTGAGATTCGTATGAAAAGATCAACATTTGATCCTGAAGAGTTTGCCTTGTACAAGAAGTATCAAATAAGGGTGCATAACGATAGACCGGAGGAAGTGCGGGAGAGTCTTACAAAAGATTTCTTGTGGAAACTTCACTTATTTTTGTTCCACCAGGGAATGACAACTCTACTCCTCCTTGTGGCTTTGGCTCATTTCACCAGCAGTACTTGATTGATGGTAGATTGGTTGTTGTCGGTGTGGTTGAATATTACCTAAATGTATTTCAAGTAAGTACATGTTTTGGGATCCTGATTTGGCGTTCTTATCACTTGGGAAGTATTCAGCTCTAGAGGAAATAAAATGGGTGCAAGAAGCACAAAAGCACTGCCCTACTCTTCAGTACTACTATCTTGGTTACTACATTCACTCTTGTCCGAAAATGAGATACAAGGCAGCATATAATCCTTCGGAACTTCTATGTGTTGTGCATTACCAGTGGACTCCTTTCCAGCTTGCAAAGTTGGTGCTTGATAAAGCAGCATACCTTTGTTTCTGTGATGTTTTGTGACCATGCAAAACCAATTTTAAAGCCCTGCCACTGATGAAATTCATGATTCCTATGGGCAAGATGAACATGAAATGGAGGATAATCTGGAATTCCGTGATGGAGAGTTACATGAATTTCAAAGCTCAGGTAGCAGTGACCATTCCATGGGTGTTGAGAATGGCGTTGAAGCACCCGCTGTGGATTTTGATACTGAAGATATTGGTGGGGTTTTAATTCAATGGAATGGTCTGCGGTTTCGATTTAAGGACATGAAGGCTTCTGGTATTATGGGTCGACGGAGTTTTATTTGTTAACCGGACACTTGCAGAAGTATATTAAAGTAGTTGGCACAAAACGTTCTGAACGTATTGCTTATTGTCTGGGTTGAGTGCACAAATATTCTCTAGCAGTGTTCATTCTAATATTATGTTGCATATACTGTTTATCTCCTTCTATTATAGGCGGAAATGCAAGCGGTGGCAATGATGCAACTAAAGAACAACATGTGCATGCGGCCTATTTTCTTACAACACAGTCAGTAAGGATTAGCAATCGGCTTGAGTGATGACAATGATGGCAGCTTGCTCTCAGTTGCCATGGTTGTGGAGGCAAAATTGTGTTTTGAGCAATTTGGAAGGCCGAAGCTGCATTACATACCCGTGGACAGAGTTGAAAGTGTGCGCTATGCATTGGAGGTGTGCGCTACGCACCAAGCTGAGCGCTACGCATTGGGCATCAGCAGCCATTGTAAAAATACACAGGCGCTACGCATCAGGCTATGCACTACGCACTGGGATAGCACGCTACGCATTCAGTCCACCACAAATTTTGTTTGTATTCATGCGACCAGATCATGTCTAATCGCCTCCAAGTCTGCAAATCTTCTTGCTCGCATTCGACGGAATTGCAATAACTCAGTACTTTTACTTCGCGGGATTGAACTATACCAATTCCACTTTTGCTGCTGCAACAACAAATTTAATCCCAGTAGTCACGTTTGTGATGGCCACTGTTCTGAGATATGAAAACGTCGACATTAGAGACCTGAGAGGGCTAGCAAAGGTTGTGGGCACTATTGTTTGTGTAGGTGGTGCAATGGTGATGACCTTATACAAGGGTTCTGTAATTAAAATGCTAAATGCATACAATTCCACAGCTAGCAACAGCATATTGGGTTCCATTCTGCTTTTTGCCAGCGTTTTTGCTTGGTCGTCCTGGATTATATTTCAGGCTCCAGTTTTTTGAAGAAGTATCCAGCTCAATTGTCATTGACTGCACTGATGTGTATGTTCGGAGCATTGCAGCTCGGTGTAATTGCTTTGATTTTTGAGCATCACACATCAAGTGTCTGGACCATTGGCTAGAATCTTGAGCTTCTCAGCTACGTTTATACGGGGTTGATTTGTTTGTGCAAACGTGGTGTGTACACTTAAAAGGACTAGTATTTGCACCAGTTTTCAATCCATTGAATACCATAGTAGTGGCAATTTTGGAATGCTTCATTCTTCATGCAAATCTTCACGTTGGAAGTGTGGTGGGATCGGTTTTGATCGTGGGGGGTCTGTATTCTGTGATGTGGCAGTCAATTACAAATACTCCGGCATTCGATCCATGCAGTGGATTTAATCCATATTATCAAGATCTTTTCCTAATTTCGGTAAAATGGCCAATGCATTTCCAGAAATTTGGGGCCGTTGTAATTTCCAGAATGGCAAAGTGGCAGAGAACAAGATCCGATTGCCTATGTTTGTCTTCAGTAATGGGATTGACACCTGTAAATGCCACCTCTTCATCAGTTATCAACAGATTCGAGTAGAAAATGGAGCGCTTTTCTATCTTCAGAAACGCTGATTGGCTCTTAGTTTTGTTTGTTTAATAATGATAAAACAAATTCCTTGTCTTGGGGTCGATTTGTTTTCCCCTAGCAGAGTTTATTTAATGTATTGAAAAAACCATTTGTAGGGGTTGGAGAGAGTTCTGAGAGCGGTGCGTGGAGAAAAATAGAGTTTCATTGTATAGTTTTGACAGGGATTCAATAAAAAAAAATACAGCTCTGACTCCTGAGATTCCTGTGGTATAACATTTGACATATGTTGCTTCTCTGTCTCATACGTTCCTTGTTATGTTTACTGTTTCATTTCATAATCATTTCCGTTGAATACTTTTAAGTGATAAAGGCAGAATTCAAATTATTTGCTCTGTCTTGAGGAAGTGTTCATATTTTTGTTTTCTTCTGTTTGAAAAGGATCCATCTTCTATGCCCTTGTCGACTTCTCAGCAGTCTTTCCATTCCATTTATCTCAATTTAAATGTTAAATTTCTTGCCTATCTTGCCTCAGGAGATAATCTGTGTTTTTTATTACATTCCCTGTTCAAGCTGTTCTTTGCCCCATACAGCCCAGAAAACCCCAATCATTCATTAAAACCTCATTTCATATCTCTTTACTAGCCTGTTGTGGCCAGCAACACCCCCCCCTCGTTCAAACTAGTATCGGCCATGATGCTAGAATGAATGGGGACCCTTAGTTAATTTTCAGAAAAAACAAAGATTTCTTTTGAAGTTACAAGCATAAGCTTAGGAAAGGTCTCTTGGACAACTTAAGCCTAAACCTATGTCCATAAAAGCAAATCTTAAGGTCGCATCACAAAAAATTAAAGAAACGCCTTCGTTTCCCCTCTAAAAGCCAATATGCACATCACCTCGGTGTTAGTAAACAACATCACATCGCAAATACACTAGCATCCATAAATCCATAAAGAAAGCTTACAAGTCCGCCGATCTATGATGTTGCGATCGCGCGATCGCATATCGCAGAAATGAGGCAGGGTACGTTGGCAAACATTTGAATCGTTGCGATCTGCGATATTGCGATCTGCGATATGGCAATCTGCGATGTTGCGATCACTACCGTTTGCGATCGCGCGACATGCAAGGATACATTGGCAAGTCTTAAAAGCACCTTAGTACGACTCCTTTGAGCACGCCACCCAAAGAAAATCCACTTACTATAACCTGACTTGGAAATTATGCGCTTTTAATGTTAGTAATGAATTAGTTGTCAGTTATTAAGTGGCATAAAGACGCGTGCCTTAATGCGGATTTGCTTCACGTAAGGTGGCGTATCTGATTTATCTCTTGCATTTAAAACTCTCCCATCACCTTTCTGATCAATCTTTCCATTTTACTCATAATCTGCAGAGAAAAGTGCGAAGGCAAAATCAACCAGAAACGATAAGCGAGATGGGGAAGAAGAACAAAGCTCAGAGCTCAGAGACAAGGGAAAAGACCAAGGAGATGGCGCCCCTCTACACAGATACCGCATGCAATAAAGATGCAGGCATTTCCACATGGGAAGCATGTATAGGCTGTTAGAAAGAGAGAACCCTAGAGTAATCAAGGTAACTGCTGTTGTCACAGATGCACCACGTCCTTCAGAAGCATCCCTGGAAGACCTAGCGTGCTCTTTCCTCCACAGAATAGCAGCAAGGCCGAAGATCCTACCGTATACAGACATGATCAAGTGGATTTTAGATGATGCGGAGTTGCATCATAGGCAGTTCAAATTCAAAGGACATGGGCTCGTGGGATCGTTCGCGCTCAAGACCTGAAACTCATGTATCACCTTCCTGAACCACAAACGACCTACAATGCAGATTTTGTTAGGAAGTTCGCAGCAAAGAATCCGGACCTATCAGACACTACCAAGGAATGGTCAAAAAGGGATGAACCACTAAAAAAAGATAAGAACGGTATGTATAGCACTAGTTCTCTTACCTCTCCGTATTGTTTTGCTGCAGCCATGCTCTGTAGGCTATTTGGTAAACCCGATATCAATAAATTTCCATCTGAATGGCTACCGTCAATTGATGCCGCGACTAACTCCGAGATAGTAGATTGGGCCAAAATCCTTTCTGACACTCTATACACGACAGTTCTCCACTATCGTTCTAAGAGATCCTTCTCCCAAAGGTTCTATCCTCCTTTTTATTTGTCTGCCTATATAATGGACTCTGTCTGTCATGTATCAAAATTCCCTACTATGGGTTGGCAATGACTACCCAGGACCCATTGCCTATTCATGTCTATCATAAAATCTTATGGGATTCCCAGTTCGCCCCCCATTTTTACCAGATTTGTCATGGGCTTATGTTGCCCATACATAGGATAATATCCACCCCGGGGTACTTACCGAGCGCGTTACAGCTGGAGGCAGAATGGAAGCAGAAGGCACAGGCAAACGGAAAGGCAATTCAGACATTGGCTAGACTAAACTGGGAAAGTTACTGGACTTAGTTAAGCCCCATAGCCAATGCATGACAGTAAGGTGCATCATGAACGCGGCCGAGAAAGTAGCGGCAGCTCTTATGGATGCCGTTTTCACAGCCCAGTTAAACACAGAAGTCGGCCAACCGACTCTTCTCAAGCCCATGCTTGAAAGCTGCAATTTCAGAGACCAAATTAAGAAGTAATTTCATTTAGAAAGTTGTTTTTTCTTTTTTCTTTTTTTTTTTTGTTTACTGAATTAGAAAAAGGGCGGTCATTTGAGAACCGTGTCCTAAATTTTGTAATAATACTATTATTAGCATTAGATAGTAGTATTTCAACGCTTCTCATTGCATTGGAGAAGGGTCCAGAAATTTGTCGAAAACTTGTCCCGAACATGAACTTCTGCACCCTCAGAGGAGGTTTTGATGAATGGAAGGATCGAGATTTATTTATGTTTGTGTCTTAATGTCTGCTACTGATGTTGCACTTCTGTACTCTTGGTAGATGTTAGAAGCAAGTAGAGATAGATCGTTATTGCTTGAAGTCTGTGAGTAAGAATTAGTCATAAATGGTACTTTAATCTCTTGATTAATTCCTGTTTGTATTCCTAGAGCGATATACAGCTGATATTGTTTGCATGTTAATGTTTGAACACATGGGTTATCATTTGGCACTTCTGTACGGTGGACTTATTGATTTATGCTTAACATGCTAATGATTTGATTATGCGATGTGCTTTTTCACAACTGTTTTGTTTAACTTCTTAGGCAGAACATTCATCTTAAACGGTTTATATTCTTATAATGGCTGAATAATCTTTATTACCATTATTGTATGAAATATTTCTAGATTGCATAATAGAAGAAATATATATCCCAGGTTAGTGTAGATCTTGTGTGTGTTATTTCCATTAGATTAAAGTAGCTTAGAGTCACTTTGCAAGTTAGATTTAATTATTTGTAGAATGCCTTCAGAACTAACATAATCAAACTTTACACACACACACACATCCCATGCATCAGGAAGCTGGTCCAGTTATCCCCAGTTGGACCCCCGCTCCAAAACGGGTAAGGAGCCGCCAACCAGGTTCCGGACTGGGTGGGTATCCCCTTTGTTGTTGACTCGATTTCTGGGCCCTCAACATAGCCTAAAATCAGTATTCCTTATCGGTCATCTCAACCCCTTTGATTATATTTTTTCCGAGATAAACCGGAGAGAGCCCTCTCCTATCCTCATAGGGCTAGCTACGAGGCTAAGCTTGGTTTGATGTTGCCTAGAGTTTGCCTTCCTCAACCTGAGGCAGATTTGAGCGCTAACAGGTTGGAAAGTGCAACACCGATTTGGTTGTAGGTGAAAACTCAAGAGGACATGAATAAAAGTGGTAAGGTTTTATCCTCTTGGAATTATTTTTTTTTGCAATAAGATGAGAATTTTATCTATTAGCATACATGCAAAAAGCTATAATGGATTGGAAAAACATTAGGAAGCTAAGGGTAAAAATGTGCAAAGCTATACTCAAGAATTTAGGAAAAGATCTTTGATTTTGGGTATAGATTTATCCTCTCGAGAAACTCTACTCAAATAGATTCGAGGTTTACATAGTTATTTGAGAAACATAACTCTCATGTTTAACCCTACAAAACTAGATGAAGTTTGTGTACAGGAAACTCATTTAGAAGCAAGGGGAAAGAATGTTCCCCAATATGGAAGCAAAAATCCGTTCAAGAGTGGAGACAAAGGAAAGGGGAAAGTCAAAGAAAAAGGGGAGAAGAATGCTTCAGTCAAGAACGAGGGAGAAAAAACTCACATGTAAACATTTGTTCAAAAGAAGGTCATGATGAAGATCATCGTTGGAAACTTCATCCTGAAATGAGACCTTGAAAGTTTAACAACAAAGGGAAACAAAAGACTTCTACAACTACAAACATGATTTAGGATCCAATTCCAGGGATGAAACAAAGGTCACAACCATGGGATTTAAAGGTAAGGAATTTATTGCAAGTACTAGTTTTTCCAGTAACCTCAATGAAACTCAACACGAAAATGAAAGAATAGAGTTTGTCCACATTAATTCATTTGAAAACATACCAAGATAGATATGTTGTTTGATTGTGGATCACAAGCAAATCTTATTTCATAAGACATTATTAAGAAATTAAACTTGGAAACCATTCCTCATCCAAAACCTTATCCTTTAGGTTGGATATGTGACAATGCAAAATTGCATGTGACAAAAAGATGTGAACTAGAATTTTCCATCATTGCAAACTTATAGATGAGGTAGAGCTTGATATAATTCCACTTGACATTTTTGGCATTGTTTTGGGAAGCCCATATCTATATGACAGGAGAACCATATTTCATCGCCATGAGAAAAAATATCACCTTTTTACAAATTTAATTGAGTACTTTGTTAGAGAACATAGAAAGAAGTTGAATTTATCACTTGTGAATGTTGGACAAATGCAGAGGATTTTTAATGTTAGTAAGAATTTTGTAGTCTTGATGATCAAACCCAAAGAAATTTTGAAAATGAAGCCTTCCAAGGATATGATGCAAGTTAAAATCTGATTTGATTGTGGTTGTTAACACCTATGATAAGATGTTTCAGGAACCTGAAGGATTTCCTCCTAAAAGAGGAATCCAACATGAGATCCAATTGCAGCAAGATTTTCCTCTTCCAAACATTGGCATGTACAGGATACAGTTATGGAGAATGCAGAAATCAAGAAAAAAATCCAAGAGTTACTTGATGAAGGGGTCATCAGACCAAGCACATAGCCATGTGGGTCACCAATTGTTTTAGTACCAAATAAATATGGTACATGGCGTATGTCTGTGGTATTCAAATCCTTGAACAAGATCACAGTAAAGAATCGTTACCCTCTTCCTCAAATTAATGATTTACTTGATCAGTTGAAAGATGTTGTTTATTTCACTAAGTTGGACTTGAGAAATGGCTATCATCATATTAGGATTTTTGAAGGAGACATATGGAACACAACTTTCAAAACAAAGCAAGGTTTGTTTGAATGGTTGGTTATGCCATTTGGGCTTTGTAATTCTCTTGCAACATTCATGAGAGTTATGAATTATGTCCTAAGACTTTTTCTTGTAGACTTTGTGATAGTCTACTTAGATGACATATTGATTTGTGGCAAGACTCATGAAGAGCATGTCAAGCATGTTAGCTAAGTCTTAGATGTCTTAAATAAATAAATTTTGTTTTTAAAGATGTCTAAATGTGAATTGGGAGAAACCTCGTTAGTGTATTTGGGACATATTGTTGGATTGGGTGAATTGAAGATAGATCTATCAAAGGACAGAGTCATTGTGGATTGGCCTAAATCCAATAATGTAACAGAAGTTAGGAGATTTTTGGGAGAAACCCATTATTCGAGAAAGTGCATTTCCAACTTCTCATCAATTGCAACTCCATTACATGCCTTGACAAGTGTGAAACAATTTTTTCAGTGTGGAGGCAAGCAACAGAAAGCCTTCAATGCATTGAAAGAGAGAATCAATACAACACCAATACTTGCACTCCCTGATTTAAGACATCCATTTGAGATACATACCAATGCAACTGACTATGCCATGGGAGCAGTCTTGATGCAACATGGTAAGCCCATTTGTTAGCATTCTGAAACTTTTAATGGTGTAGTAGTTAACCAATCTAGATATGACAAAGAATTGTACGCATTGGTGCAAAGTGTGAAAAAATGGGAACACTATTTGATGGGAAAAGAAACTATAATTCACATTGATCATCAACCATTGCAATACTTGCAATAACACACCAAGCTACAACAAGCGAGTCATTTGATATGGATGGGTTACCTGCAACAATTCCATTTGATAATAATGTATAAAAAAGTATCTATAACAAAGTTGTTGATATGGTATCTACAACGATTGTTAGTCCATCAATTATTATTAAGCATAATTCTATCATGCATGACATTTGTATTGAAGAGTATGCTTTAGATGACTATTTTAAAGATGTATATGCAACTTTGTGTCAAGGAAACTAAGTAGAGGAATTAGATTATTATGTTCATGATAAATTGTTGTATCATCTTGGCAAGTTATGCATTCCATAGGGTGAAAGAATCAACATGATAAGGGAAGCACATACTTCTCTTATTGTTGGCCATTTTGGTGTAGGAAAGAGAGTGACACAATTACCAAGGTATTTTTTATTGCCTTGTATGAATGAAAGTGTGTTGCAACATGTAGAGGATGTTATTTATGTGCTACTAGTAAAACTAGCAATAGAAAGTTAGGATTGTATACGACACTTCCAGTTCCTTTGCGTCCTTGGGAAAGTGTTTCTATGGAATTTTTAGGAGGGTTACCTATGTTAAAAAAAAATCATGATTATCTTTATGTTGTGGTGGATTGTTTCTGCAAGTTGTGTATTTTGATGCCTTGTAAGAAGTAGGTTACAAGTGAACACACTGCACAAATGTTCTTTAAAAATGTATGGGTGCATTGTGGGTTGGCCAAATCTATTATTTTTTATCAAGATTCTCGATTTGTTGGGAAATTTTGGTCAAGCTTATGGGGACACATGGACACCAAGTTGAAAAAGATCACATCATTCCATCTACAAACCGATGTTCAGACAAAAGTGGTGAACAAAACAGTATTACATCTTCTTTGTGGTTATTGAAACAAACATCCTAATCTTTGGGATGAACACTTACACTACATTCAAAATGCTTACAAACGGGCAAAGAATTCATCGACTCAAACATCTCCATTTGAGGCATACTTGGGATACTTACGAAAATAACCTTTAGATTTTAGGTTTGGGAAATATGTTGCTATTAGTGGAGATAATGAAGATTCATTGAACAAGTTCAATTGGTGCATCAAATGGTTCAAGAACACTTGGAAAGGAGTCAAGCCAAGTACAGGAAAAGGCATGATAAGCATCGTGTTGACCACAATTTTCATGTTGGAGATGAAGTTTTACTTTACATGAGCAAGGAGAGACTTCAAGGAGAAGGTAAAAAATTGAAACCAATAGTATCGACCTTTTAAGTTTTAGAAAAGATTGGTAATAATGCCTTCTAGTTGGATTTGCCTCCATATATGCAAATGTATTTAGTTGTTAATGTTGAGAATTTTAGATTATATGGGCCTCTTTTAATTGAGGATCAAGGAGATAATGTTCATATTCCTTTAATAAAATATTTCTCTCCCAAATTCCCTGAATAATTGCAGCAGGATATTATCCTTGACAGAAAAAAATGAACTTCAAGAAGAGGGAACATGGAATACCTTTGTGTGGGGCTCAATGGTACAAATCCAAGCAAAGCCAGATGGATTGAGATTGGAAGTGTGAGGTAACTATGCCCTCATATTTTTGTTGACTGAAGATAGTCTTTTGGATGTCCAAAACATTCTAGTGTGGATGAGTGATCCAAAGGATTAGTAAACTACTCAAAATTGAAACAAGTGTTGAAAAATGCTCGAAACTAGTGCCAAAGCGTAGACCTTACCGACCTGAATCCAAAGCAACTTGAATCACTCAAAATCGATATCGTATGCTCCCAATATCGCATTCTGATCTCTTTCCTAAACAAGTAAAATTTTTGCAAGTTGGATGCAGGACTACTAACTGGGCAGTTCATACAATGAATCAACAGGTTGACTATATAGGTTCACTGGTATTCTCGGACCAATGGGAGGCTACCAAGTGGCCTCATGTGATTAATTTGATTTGGTAAGTTTTGATTGGTGGCTAGAGTTTTTAAGTGGACCAATGGTGGGATGCCACGTGGCACCCCGACACAGCATAAAATTTTGGTATGGGTTGGCCGAAGGCCCGACTGGGTTCAAACAGTGGGATCTGTGAACAAGAAATGTGACGCTCTACTGCATCTTGAATGATGTTACTTAATAAACCATAGCATCGAAATCCTATTTAAAATTTAAGCAGGTTTGAACTTCGGGTGGGGGTCGGGGCAAAGCCCCTCGCCCTTGGTCACTACACTACCCATGAGCCCATGGGCAGAGCAACCAAGCGCTCGGGGCTTGGCCCTTACCCACGGTCTAAACCTTGAACCGTACTGCCGAAGGCAGAGCAACACAGAGCTTAGTGGAATGGATGTGGATAATATGGGGGCCAACCCCAAGCTATATGCACCATGGAACTGAATGCTGACGGACTAGGGGGCTAGGCTGACGGGGTTGGGCTTTAGCCCCAAGCCTGAGGCTCATTGTCCTATGTGGCCCAAATTTTTCGCCAATAAGCCTTTTTACACATTTAAAAGAAATAACAAATTGCACCTAAACCGACGAGAATCTCACTGATGTTGGGCGAAATTGGCACTTGACAGGCATTGGAATGGAAGAATTGATAGAACAATTAGTAGAGAAGTCTAATTTGTAGAGGAGAGTGAGTAAAGAAGCCTAGTTTGTAGAGGGTTAGCAGAAAAAATTCTCTAGAACATAACTTCTTCAGTTTTTGGCCAAATTGAGCCCAACAAGAGCCCAAGCGGGGTCTCCTTTTACTATTATGGAGCCATTGGAGACATAATTCTTACACTATGAGCATTGTAAATCTATATAAATACATGTTTGAGCACGTAATGAAAGAGGCCCAACATTGGAAATTGGACCAGGTGATATAGCCGAGAAGAGGGCTGAACTACTTTATCATTTTGTAAAAATATAAAAATATAACACAATACTCTTAGCCTCATAGATAAATTTAAAAGGTACAAATTTTCAATCAAAAATCATATCGAAAATGTGGTGCCAAAAACTCATGTAAATAATTGTGAAAAATAATATTAATTTATTTTATTTATATATAAAAACAATACTTTCAAATTAATTAATTCCATTGATCAAATTAATACATATTTTTTTATATGACTCTAAATCTATATATTAAACTTAATCATTAATGATGCGACATCTTCCTAACATTTACATGTTAAAAACGATTAGATGTTTAACTAAGATTTAAATGTTAAACTTGATCTTAAATTCATATTAAACGTAACGATTAGATATTTACCTAAGATATACATGTTAAACTTGATCTGAAATTCATATGAAGAGTAGATCAAATTCATATGAAACGTCAATTCCCAGTTATGATATGTGAAAATACTATTGGAGGAGCAGAGGCAAGCAGCACCATTGTTGTTGTTTACTTGAGAAGACAAACGTGAGTCTGTCTGTCAAAACGAGCAATCAAATTTGTATAGTAATACTCCGCTGCGTTCAGCGCGGGCTTGTATCAAAGTATGGGAAAAGTTTATGGGATACACCGGTAATATAACTAGATCCAAGTTTCACGTGGAGAGAGTTCTGAGCAATGTAGATAAAATTAGTACATAGACCAATGCAATCGGATAAACTCGTTAATAATTAATAATGGAGGAAATTTTTAAAACATATATTTTAAATAATGAATATTCAAACTATAAATTTAAACAAATATAGAAAATAGTAAAATATTTTTATCTTTTTATTATATAATTATTTTAGAAATAAAAATTAGTTATATATATTATTTTTTATTAAATTTTTTTGTTAAATTCATAAATGACTTTTAACCAATATTATAGAATTTTATTTAATATTAATAAAAATAGTAAAAAATATTAATAGTAAATTAAAATGATTATCAAATTATTAAGTACAGAAAACAAATTCATTTGAATATTTATATTTTTTTAAGGAATATATTAATTTTGCTCTTAAGAACAATTATGTTTTAAAATATATTTATTTATATTTTATATACAAAATGTAAAATTTTTTAAGATGTATTTTTCAATAAAAATATTATCATTACAATAAGACTTGTAGTTGAATAGGTTTGGATTCTCCATCACAACAATACAAAATTACAATTAACAAAATATCTCATTCTACCAATCAGTAAACCCTAAATTCACTGATTCTAAACCTTAATTCTAAAATAAATTTAATATTTTTAATTTAATTTATTATATTTAAACTAAACAATAATTACTAGCTACTATATAACATTTATTTATTTATAAACAAAAAAATATATTATTTAAAAAATAATTTAAATAAATTTATATAAATAATCAATTATATATTAATTAACACATAAATTATATTCAATCATATATATAATTATTAAAATATTAACTCTATTAAGACAATTATAAATATTTTCCGACCACTTATAGCTATTTTATTTATTAAAATAATGTAACTAATGTACAACTTTTTCTAAAAAAGTACGCACTTTTTCACATACATGAATTTTCAAACATTACATCATTAGAGATATTACTATGTTTACTGTTCGTTATTACATCTTCCCTTAATTTGCATCTCAATACAACTAATCTTTTGACTTAAGTCTAACATTAAAATTTCCACAAATTATTTATTATAAAACTTTTATACAGTCTTATGCTTATCTAATATTTAAAGTAGCATATACATTAACTTATTCTACCCTTATATAAATACTTATAACTATTAGAATATTAAAATCATAAGCTTATAAATCTTATGTATTATTTAAAATAATGTAACTAATGGTACAACTTTTTCTAAAAAAATGTAGGCGCACGTTTTCACAGTGACATGACGGATTTTCAAACCGCATTACATCATTAGAGATATGTTACTTGATGTTTTACTGTTCGTTCGCAAGGCTTCCACACGTTCCCTCAATTTGCATCTCAATACAACAAACTTCGATCTTTGACTTTTTAAGTCTCCAACAGTTCTCAAAATTTCCACAAGATTATTGATTATTGAAACTTTAAGGTATCAGTCGCTTTCCATGCTCGTCTCATCTAATATTTAAAGTTAGCATCGAGATACATTAACAGGGAGTGAGGATTCTACATCTTGAAGTTATAAATACGAGTTAGCAATAAGTTAACTTGAAGAGATATTAAAATCCGTTTAAGCTTATTAAATCTGTATGTATTATTTTTAATTGAGCTATTTTATAAATATATGTATTTATAGGTTGTAATTTGTTGTTGGAGAATTTTTTTTTTTTATGTAAAAGAAAGATAGGGTTTCTAGTGGTTTGCTTAATTTTATGAATGGAAAATAGAGTGTAGCTATCTGTTTGAAGTTATAAAGGTTATATAAATGTGTATAAATTAACAATAATTAAATGACTTTATTTTTTCACTAATCAGTTATATAGTTATAAAAGAAATATGAAATATTTATTTCAAAATAAAGCTCATTCAAAATTTAATATAATTAGGAGAAAATCATTTAACATTTTATTTTGAAAATTTTTCCAAAAAAATGCTTGGTGTCTTGTATAGCAATTCTTTATCTTTCTTCTTACATTATTTGTACAAAATAAGACATGTCTACTCATGCAAAACTTCTAATTATGTATTCACTAATATATTTATTATTCATCCATCCACATGTCTCTTGCATAAATAATTCTAATTTCTAAAAATGTATATTATTGTTTCCTCTCTCAACAATTGTGCCAATTTTCAATGTTTCCTATTATTTTTTCTAACTTTCTTGATTTTTTCATGTATTATTTCATTTTTAAAAAATGTAAAATTGTATATCAAATTTATACTAATACATATTGTTAATGTGTAACTTTCATTTTAAATTCCACATAAAAATAAAATTTATTTTTACCCTAATACATACTCTTACTCTTATAAAATACATGTAATTAACCTCACATTAATATTACATTAAAAATTTAAGTATTCATAATATAATTTTGAATTACATTCACATAAAAGATACCTTTCTTAAAATATTTCCCATAGATTATACAAATTATCCTCAAGTGACTTCATAGCACATTCATCGACCATTAGAGGGTGGACATATTTGGAGTTTAAGCCTTTGTGATTTATTTATGTATATGTGCTCCAATTTTTCATTTTAATAAAATCTTCAGCCTTTTACAAATTAACAATTTGTCACTTTTCTCTTTGTATATTAAGATTGCCATCATTTGGATAAGGGCATTATAATGGCCCTCGGTGGATATTCAATTTAATTAAATATAAGTTTTTTAGCTTAATAAAATGTGAGAGTTTAGGATGATTTATATTTTGTTATTGCTCTACGCACAGGGGAAATGTTTTGCATAAATGATTAAGAGAACTTATAGTTTAAAGAATGTAACAAGTGTTTAGTTATAAACATTTATGTAAAGAGAACTTAACGAGAAAGAATGGGCACTCACCTTTTTTCATATTTTAAGTTAAGAAAACAAAATATATCACACAGAAAAAATATATATGAATAATGTTTGGGGAATTTATTATTATTATTATAATGATTAAAGTATAAAAAATTAATAATGTATATATATTTTTTTCAATTGTGGTTTAGGTAGATCTATTTAAAGGGATTTATCCGCGGGCTTATTTGATCAGGCCTAACTTGAAAGGTGTCTCGGAAATTTGACCACATAACTTTCCAGTTGGCAAGTTACTTAACAATGAGAATTCTACTATTAAACTATCACTTAAACTATGATGTATATATATATTTAATATAATATAAATTAATTTTAAAAGTAAATAAATATATTAATATAAAATCAATTATATTTATTTTATTTTATTTATTTAATTATTTATTAAAAAATTAATAATAATTATGATAATGTATGAAAGATAAAAATTAATAATGTAGATTTTATAAATTTCAAATAAAATATAAAAATATAACACAATACTCTTAGCCTCATAGATAAATTTAAAAGATATAAATTTACAATCATAAATCATATCTAAAAAGTGGTACTAAAAAGTCAGGTAAATAATTGTGAAAAGTAATATTAATTTATTTTATTTATATATAAAAACAATATTTTCAAATTAATTAATTTCATCTTCCTATAAATAAATTGATCAACTTAATATATATTCTTTTTATATGATAAAAATCTATATATTAAACTTATATATTAAACTTAATCATTAATGATTTGACATCTTCCTAACATTTACATGTTAAACTTAATCTCTTGAACGATTAGACGTTTAACGAAGATTTAAATGTTAAACTTGATCTGAAATTCAGATGAAACGTGAATTGCCAGTTATGACATGTGAAAATACTATTATAGAGATTTGACGGTAAGAATTAGGATTGGAAAGCCAATGGTCAGAAGTTCACAATATTCCGTATTTTGTGTGGAGTTTTCCTTCACCATTTGTATCAGTGAAAGAGCGGTACTGCAGTGTCGGTTGGTAGGGTTCACCATTTTCTTTGAAGTTCAGTAAAGACTTCAGAAAACCGCTGCTTGAATGTTTCCAATATCTCATAAAAATATTCACGGTTCCCCACGCGAACATAAAAATATGTCGTCGACGGTGGTTTTTTAGTTGTCAAACATCACTGTTCGACTTCCAAGTCTGTGCTGTGTTTAAAAGATTCGCAGCTGACGTTTGCCATCTCCCTCCAGTCAATGCACGTCCCTACATTCCTTAAGCCATCATAAAAACATGCGCAAGGAAATTCATACTGCAATTTACCAAGTGTGATGAAATGATAGTAACGACAAAACGGTGGAAGCTATAAGAAGGCCTCGGCATTTGAAAGAGTGGCTCAGAGCAGAAGCAACCAGCACCAGTGTTCTTAGCGTTGGTGTTTCTTTGAGAAGACAAACGTGAGTCGTGGCTGTCAAAATGAGGAATCAAATTAGTATTTTGAGCTGCATGCTGTTGATTGGAATACTCAGTTGCGTTCATGGCGGCGCGCCAAAGCCATTTGAATCAAAATATGGAGAGAAGTTTATGGGACGGAAGATAGTGGAGGCACCGGGCAATATAACTAGATCCACGTTTCCTGGGGAGAAAGATCAGAGGAACGGAGCGAAAATAGTTCAACACTAAGTAAATCGCTCACTGCGACATTACGTTCCGTTTTGTTAATCTCTCTGTTGTTTTTTTAATTATTTGATGTTGGAGGCTGAATTGACACGAGAATGCTTCATATGTGTATTCAAACAGAAGCAGAAGCATTATTAACAGTACAAGAGAAGAAGAGGAGCTGACCGTGTTGTCATGTGCAACGGGTAATCCCATCGACGACTGTTGGCGGTGCGACCCCAATTGGGAGCGCAACAGAAAACGGCTGGCAGATTGCGGCATTGGATTTGGCAAGGATGCCATCGGAGGCAAGAACGGCAAGTTTTATGTCGTTACGGATGCCGGTGATGATGCCGTGAATCCATCCCATGGCACACTGCGTCATGCCGTGATTCAGACGGAGCCGCTGTGGATCATCTTCCAGAATGACATGCTCATCCAGCTCAAGGAAGAGCTGGTTATTAACAGCTTCAAAACAATCGATGGACGAGGCGCCAACGTTCACATTGGTAAGGGGCCATGTATCACCATAAAAGATGTGACAAACATCATCATTCATGGCATCCACATTCATGAGTGTAAGCGTCTACGAAACGCTATGGTAAACACCTTTCCTCCTGAATAGAAAAATAAATCATGGCGATGGGATTTCCATCTCGACAGCGAGGCACATATGGGTGGACCATTGCTCTATGTCTAACTGCGAAGATGGCCTCATTGACGCAGTCAAGTCATCCACCTATATCACCATTTCCAACAATTACTTCACTCGCCACAACAAGGTAAGCGACCTCACATACTCATTCCTTCATTAATTGCAATTCACTCTATTTTGTTCCTTCTCTTCTACCTTGACAATGGCCTGCTTCTCTCCAATGGTAGGTGATGTTATTGGGTCACAGTGACGACCACCATCATGACAAAGTTATGCAGGCAACGGTTGCACTCAACCATTTTGGCAAAGGTCTCGTGCAACGAATGCCAAGGTGAGTAATTATTTGCTATTTCATTCATTTCCCGTCTTGTTTTGCATTTTGTTGTGAAGGAAAAGTATGAAATAGTTATTATATTATTTAGAGATTAAATGATGAATTAAATGGATGTAGGTGCCGATTTGGATACTTCCATGTGTTTAACAACGATTACACTGAGTGGGGAATGTATGCCATCGGTGGAAGTTCAAACCCCACCATTTTGAGTCAGGGCAATAGATTCATGGCATCTGCAAATCCCTTGGCTAAACAAGTAACCAAGAGGCAAAACGCCACAGAAAGTGAATGGAAAAAGTGGAACTGGATATCAGAAGATGATATGCTACTAAATGGTGCATATTTCACGCCGTCAGGATCTCAGGTGCTTTCGACCTATGCAACCGCATACAGTGGCAGACCAAAGAGCTCAGCCGTTGTGGAAGAGATCACCAGGAACGCAGGCGTGCTCTCGTGCAAGAAAGGAACTCGCTGCTAACTGCAACTTCTTACCCACAATTATGACACCTGAACTTGAGTAGCCGCAAACATTGCTTTTACTTTTGTAAACTGTGTCTTCTTCAATGTCGCCCTTCTTATCCTTCACATTATCTTTTATAATAATAAGTTATCCGGCATATTGATATTGATCTGCAATTTATTACTTTGTCAATTTCGCAAGTATAAAAGATTCATGTTTATATGAAAATGTAAATTTTAAAAATAATCATTTTAAACTTTGTCCGCAATGAAGGACTTAATCAGAAGAATTATGTGCCAAAGTGTCTTGAGTCTTTGGTTAATTTTTTTTTCCTAAAAATTTTGCAGCAATAGTATTTGAATTATGGTTAATTATGGTTTTGATGGTGGAAATAGATTTAGCCCCATCAAAACCTTTGGAACACCCAAAACTTTGAAATTTGACAGCTGTAAAAAAATCAAATTCTATTATTAATATATATTTGAAAATATTATCTATTCAAGATTTTAATATAATAATACTCATCACTCTTATCTTTTTTATAATATAATAATAATATATAATAATAATAATTTAATAATAATTTGATTTTATCTATTCAAATTTATATCTTAAAAATATGTACGATTAAATAGGAATTATATATATATATATATATATATATATATATATAACAAATAGTTCATTTTCCAACCAGCTTTAAATCATATTAGCATGTTCACACCATCATATTCAAATTGATGGATAATGCTCTATCCACAATATAGGTGTGTAACTTACCTCATTTTCATTACATATCCATGTGGTTCTTCATATCTACTTGAGGTCATTAATAGATTTGTAGAAGTAGGCTACCTTAATAGTACAATTCATATATATACAATGTCAAATCAACTCACTCCTTCAAACACCCATTAAAACTATCCAACAACCTTATATAACTGTTGATATGTTCAGGATTCATATATATTCATGGCATGATGAAATTTTAGATTACGGTAATCCCGAAGAGTACCAAACATCAATCTAGCCAAAGCACATCAATCAATAAAGTCATGTAATTAAAAATCTAAAATGCAGTCAATTATTATTGTAAATTATTGTGAAAAGAAGACATTAAAATACTAAAATAATGATATCAACTTTATGAACATACAATATTGATACTCTCATAATATGATCATTTATAAAAAAAAATATCATGAAATTATTAAAACATATATATTAGCCATTATGTACATCCTCCATCTCTCCTTCTCTCTCTCTTCCCGTTTTATCTCCCACAATTCTCTCTCTCTCTCTCTCTCTCTCTCTCTCTCTCTCACACACACACACACACACACACATGCTCACTCTCTTTCTTTCCTTGTTCTTCTATCTTCCATACACTCCCTCTAACACCCTTCCCCAATGCCCCCTATCCCCCACCTTTCCCTCTCTAAGTCTCCTTCTTCTTAATTCTCTTTCTCTACCTCGTGACTCTATCTCCCTTTTATTCATTTCCTCTCACTCATTAACTCCCTCTTTATCCATTTACACCACTCTTCTCATGTCTCCCCATCCTTATCATCTTTTGTCTCTCCGCCCTCCACTCCACTCCCTTCATTTCCATATCTATCCCTCCATCCCTTCACCCCTTCCTTATTCCGTCCTTAACAACCAAACCCCAACTCTACCCCTCTCTCCCTCCCTCGCTCCATACATCTTAATGATTCTAGACATAAAAGAACATACATGTTTTGAAAATAAACACTCATTCCTGAAAGCGTTTTTTTTTATAGATTTCCCACGCTTGTTGAAGCCTAACTCATGCTTTTTGAATGCATACACATTCTTGAAAGCATGCACAAGCAATTGAAATTGTGCACATGTTCTTCAAAATCCAAATTGACATGTATGTGAGGCGATCTGGGGAGTACTAAATCGATAACATTATGAACATGTGCATATTTTCAAAGATTCTCATTTGTTACTAGATTAGTGAATTCATGATGGCACCCTCATAATAAATTAAAATCATGGTATAGGGGAACTAGAACAGAATAATTTAGTTAGTAATTCACACTCAATATGTCACTAAGTATTTAGAATGATGCTAATAGGAATTAGATACTAATGGCATGATTAGCATTGGAATCCAATATTTTGTGAGCCATGTTAAAAATGAAAAATTGAATCGATAGTAAATACAAAAATAGACTAATAAAAGGTTGAATTCGACAAGATTCTACACCCATGGGTTGGCGTATGTGTTACTCTAATCTACTATTCTATTAGTTGATTTACTCAACTACACAATCAACCTTCTATACCATCAACCTATACACTTGGTTTACCCTCTTATTTAGTCCATTTTCAAGCCACATTCATGTATTATTGAGTTAAGTTGACTTCCTATAAAAATGTAGTAATAAAGGAAAATTTGATTCGTAATGTCCCTTAGCTAGGTGATAGTGGGCTGTCAAAAGATGTGATTCAAATGGAGCCACTCTAGGCCATCTTCTATAATGACATGGTTATATAACTAAAGTAAGAGTTGATAATTTATAGTTTCAAAACAACCTATGAATGAGAAACCATCATTTGTATTTCTAAGAGCTTGTGTATAATGATAACAAAAATGTTATAGACATAATCAATTCTTGCCATGCACATTCAAACCTATAAGCATGTAAGAAACATTATAGTAAACATATCTCTTCAATCTTCACATGGAGGAAAATATGGGTGGACCATTGCTCCATGTATAACTGTGAAGATGGTCTCATTGACATAATTAACCCATGTTTATTCCCATTTTTAACAATTATTTCACTCACTACAACAAGGTGAACTTCAATATTCAATCACAGACCATGTGTTAACTAATAAATTCACTACAATTCACACTATTTTATTCATTCTCTTATAGATTGACAATGATAAGATATTTAGGTTGGTATGTTTTTTTCCTATTGTAGGTGTTAATGTTGGGTCAGACTGACAATTGCCATGATGAAAGAATTATGTGGGCATAAGAAACCATTTTGGCGAAGGTACTGAGCATCAAAAGACAAGGTGAATATTAATTATTTTTTCGTTCTACCACTTCCTATATCATTTTGCATTTTTTTTGAAAGAACAACATTTTTAATATTAGTATTTGTATATTAAATTGTGAATTACATGAATGTAGGTGTTGGTTTGGAAACATATATGTAATTAAAAATAACTAAAATTCATGACAAGTGTATGTATCCATGGAAGTTCAAAACCCACTATTTTCATTTAAGCCAATTTAAAACAATAATGAAATTACACAGAATTTAAACTAGAAACCAAAAATTGATGTGGTGCTTAGCTATGCATATCACATGAGCTTTTGTGATATGGAATTGCATATAGTTTCATACTAAAGATGTTGGCCCTAATGAAATAAATCACTTGGAATAAAATCATTCTCTCATCAAATAAAAAAACTCAAAGTTAACTAAACTTCTTACCCACTATCATGATTGAATTCAAGCACCCTCAAACATTTTTATTATTTTCAAAATAGTATCCCTCTCCTTTTAGTTCTCATTTCCACTTTTTTTTTTTTTTTGGTAAATTGAATTACTTATATTTCATCTGAAAAAAAGTGACTATAGATCTTGACATTTAGATCCATCCAATAAAACATAACAACCCAAAAACCCGAGTACAGCAAAGCCAGAGAGAAAAATGCTCACTCCATTACATCTAGCATAGTTATCATTTCCACAATGGATACAAACAAGACAAAATGAGACCAAGTCTATAAGTACTTATCTACATTGTTTTCATAGTTGAAATACATTAAGTGGAGAGAAAATGAAGTTCAAAAAAGAAACAAAGTTCCTCTTTGCACCAACAAACCAAAAAGAATTTCTAACATGCCAAAGCAAAGTGTGTCTCCGTGAAATCCATAATTCACCTAAAATTGATTTCCACAAAAGAAAATATAATTCCATGAGAACTCTTAGATGGCCATCATTTTATTGAGTTAAAAGGTTAAAAACCAAATCAAAAACCTTTGGGACACCCAAATCCTTGAAATTTGACAGCTGTAAAAAAAATCAAATTCTATTATTAATATATATTTGAAAATATTATCTATTCAGGATTTTTAATATAATAATACTCATCACTCTATCTTTTTTATATAATAATAATAACTTAATAATAATTTGATTTTTATTTATTCAATTTAGATCTTAAAAATATCTACGGTTAAATAGGAATTATATATATATATATATATATATATATATATATATATATATATATATATATATATATATATATATATATATATAATATAACAAATAGCTCATTTTCCAACCAGCTTTAATTCATATTAGCATGTTCACAACATCATATTCAAATTGATGGATAATGCCCTATCCACAATATAGGTGTGTAACTTATCTCATTTTCATTACATATCCATGTGGTTCTTCATATCTACTTGAGGTCATTAATATATTTGTAGAAGTAGGTTACCTTAATAGTACAAATCATATATATACAATGTCAAATCAACTCAATCATTCAAACACCCATTAAAACTATCCAACAACCTTATATAATTGTTGATACGTTTAGGATTCATATATATTCATGGCATGATGAAATTTTAGATTACAGTAATCCTGAAGAGTACCAAACATCAATCTAGCCAAAGCACATCAATCAATAAAGTCATGTAATTAAAATATCTAAAATGCAATCATTATTATTGTAATTAAAATACTAAAATAATGATATTAACTTTATCAACATACAATTTTGATACTCTCATAATGTGATCATTTATAAAAAAAAATATCATGAAATTATTAAAACATATATATTAGCCATTGTGTACATACTCCCATCTCTCCCTCTCTCTCTCCCCGCTTTATCTCCCACAATTCTCTCTCTCTCTCTCTCTCTCTCTCTCACACACACACACACACACACACACACACACACACACACACATGCTCACTCTCTTTCTTTCCTTGTTCTTCTCTCCTCCATACTCTCTCTCTAACTCCCTTCCCAATGCCCCCTATCACCCACCTTTCCCTCTCTAAGTCTCCCTCTTCTTACTTCTCTTTCTCTACCTCGTGACTCTATCTCCCTTTTATTCATTTCCTCTCACTCATTAACTCCCTCTTTATCCCTTTATAGCATTGTTCTCATGTCTCCCCATCCTTATCATCTTTTGTCTCTCCACCCTCACTCCACTCCCTCATTTCCATATCTATCCCTCCATCCCTCCACCCCTTCCTTATTCCTTTTTTAACAACCAAACCCCAACTCTACCCCTCTATCCCTCCCTCGCTCCATACATCTTAATGATTCTAGACATAAAAATAACATACATGTTTTGAAAATACACACTTATTCTTGAAAGCGTGTTTTTTTTATAGATTTCCCATGCATTGTTGAAGCATAACTCATGCTTTTTGAATGCATACACATTCTTGAAAGCATTCACAAGCAATTGAAATTGTGCACATGTTCTTTAAAATCCAAATTGACATGTATGTGAGGTGATCTGGGGAGTACTAAATCGATAACATTATGAACATGCACATCTTTTTAAGATTCTCACTTGTTCCTAGATTACTGAATTCATGATGGCACCCTCATAATAAATTAAAATCATGGTATAGGGGAACTAGAACAAAATAATTTAGTTAGTAATCCACCCTCAATATGTCACTAAGTATTTAAAATGATGCTAATAGGAATTAGAGACTAGTGGCATGATTAGCATTGGAATCCAAAGTTTTGTGAGCCATGTTAAAAAATAAAAATTGAATCTATAGTAAATACAAAATTAGACTAATAAAAGCTTGAATTGGACAAGAGTCTACACCCATGGGTTAGCATATGTGTTACTCTAGTATACTAGATCCGTTAGTTGATTTACTCAACTACACCATCAACCCTTCTATACCATCAACCTATATACTTGGTTTACCCTCTTATTTGGTCCATTTTCAAGCCACATTCATGTATTGTTGAGTTCATTTTACTTCTTAGACAAATGTGGTAATAAAGGAAAAGTTGATTCCTAATTTCCCTTAGCTAGGTGACAGTGGAGTGTCAGAAGGTGTGCTTCAAATGGAGCTACTCTAGGCCATCTTCTACAATTACATGGTTATCTAACTAAATTAAGAGTTGATCATTTATAGTGTCAAAGCAATCTATGGATGAGAAACCAACATGCATATTTCTAAGAGCTTGTGTATCATGATAAAAAATGTTATAGACATAATCATTCCTTCCATGTGCATTCAAAGCTATAAGCATGTAAGAAACATTATAGTAAACATATCTCTTCAATCTTCACATGGAGGAAAATATGGGTTGACCATTGCTCCATGTCTAACTATGAAGATGGTCTCATTGACATAATAAATTAACCCATGTTTATTCCAATTTTTAACAATTATTTCACTCACTACAACAAGGTGAACTTCAATATTCAATCACAGACCATGTGTTAACTAATTGATTCATTTCAATTCACACTATTTTATTCATTCTCTTCTAGATTGACAATGATAAGATATTAGGTTGGTATGTTGTTTTCCTATTATAGGTGTTAATGTTGGGTCCTACTAACAATTTCCATGATGATAGAATTATGTGGGTATAAGAAACCATTTTGGCGAAGGTACTGAGCATCAAAAGACAAGGTGAATATTAATTATTTTTTTCGTTCTACCACTTCCTATATCATTTTGCATTTTTTTGAAAGAACAACATTGTTAATATTATTATATGTAGATTAAATTGTGAATTACATGAATGTAGGTGTTGGTTTGGACACATATATGTAATTAAAAATAACTAGAATTCATGACAAGTGTATGTCATCCATGGAAGTTCAAAACCCACTATTTTCATTTAAGCCAATTTAAAACAATAATGAAATTAAATAGAATTTAAACTAGAAACCAAAAATTGATGTGGTGCTTAGCTATGCATATCACATGAGCTTTTGGGATATGGAATTTCATATAGTTTCACACTAAAGATGTTGGCCCTTATGAAATAAATCACTTGGAATAAAAGCATTCTCTCATCAAATAAAAAAACTCAAAGTTAACTAAACTTCTTGCCCACTATCTTGATTGAATTCAAGCACCCTCAAACATTTTTATTATTTTCAAAATAGTATCCCTCTCCTTTTAGTTCTCATTTCCATTTTTTTTTTTTTTGGTAAATTGAATTACTTATATTTCATTTGAAAAAAAGTGACTATAGATCTTGACATTTAGATCCATCCAGTAAAACATAACAACCCAAAAACACAAGTACAACAAAGCCAGAGAGAAAAATTCTCACTCCATTACATCTAGCATAGTTATCATTTCCACAATGGAAACAAACAAGACAAAATGAGACCAAGTCTATAAGTACTTATCTACATTGTTTTCATAGCTGAAATACATTAAGTGGAGAGAAAATGAAGTTCAAAAAAAAGAAACAAAGTTCCTCTTTGCACCAACAAACCAAAAAGAATTTCTAGCATGCCAAAGCAAAGTGTGTCTCCGTGAAATCCATAATTCACCTAAAATTGATTTCCACAAAAGAAAATATAATTCCATGAGAACTCTTAGATCACCATCATTTTACTGAGTTAAAAGGTTAAAAAGGTTTATATAATTACAAATATTTTCAATATTAGATATAATATGAGTATAAGATGCAAAATCTAATAGAAAGTGATTTCCCTCTTCAACCCTCTGAGGATAGCAGAGGTGATAAACTCTTTCATCTTATGGAATTTTGGAAATAATCAATACCTAGTTTCACTCTTAACCTCATGATAATTATTTCTAATATTGACAATGTTCATTTTCTTCTTAGCACTAGTCAAGGCAGGGAGATAATTTTGGTTTTTGAGATTGGGGTTAATCACCTCCTTATAACATCGTATTTTTTTCCCCTCCACCTCTTTATTTTCCGAAAATTTCTCCTTGAATTTGGAAGTAATAATATTTTGATTATTATCCAAATTGTCAAATATGATATCTTTCTTTAATTTCTCCTTAAATTTGGAAGTAATATTATTTTTAGTATTATCCAAATTGTGAAACATTATCTCCTCCTTTATTCCTCAATGATATAGCCAATACTCGTGATCCTTATGCCACCCTTTTTTGACTTGAAGGAGGGAATTTTGAGTAGAGTTGGAAGGAATATTGGGAAACCTCTTGCCCTCCATGTTATATGACTTCTTATACATATGAAAACTAGTCAAAAACCAAGTTTTTTATGTGGGAATGTCTTTCTTGAATTAGGAGGACGGGGTAGAGAGTCTTGTATTCTTGAGGTTTTAGGCAATAAAATACTTTTCTATTGCTTCAATCTTCTTCCATGAATCTCTAGATATATTTCAACCCCAAACCCCACACCCTTGTAAAACAACAGGAGTGACAAGAGTCTCAAAGAGGATATTTTTTATACGAAATCTAAAAATCTACCAACTTACAATCATTTTCAACCCATAATAAAATTTCTAGCCTCCATTTATCCTTTTCTCAATGTTATAATTCCAATTGTGCTTCTTATGGATGTCATTTCCCAGATATTTGTATGAACGAACTTCTTGCAAGGAGTTGTTTCCATGAATGAAAATATCATAGATGATATTTTTGGATATTATGACTTTGGTTTTGTTCGTATTTGTAGTCATATCCATTTGAAGTAAAAATCTTGGAGGCTTTTGAGTTTCTTCCCATGATCATAATAGTTCCTTGGAGAAATAACAATATAATCAATGTAAAGGAGAAGTTTAATGATCATACAAGTGACTTTGGGGCCAACCCAACCTACATATTCCAAAATCTCTTAGAACTTATACATCTATATGCCAAAAATGGTAAGGGATATGGGAAAAACATACCTAAATCCAATATTTCATATAATTTCCTCCGAACAACCCTGAGTGGCCATAAACTTTGCAATATAATTCTCATATAGCCTTGCCATAAAATATTTGAACTCGATAGGAACCATTACCTCTTCTAGCCTCTTCCATGACTCTTTTCTAGGAATAGTGCCAAAAGCTTTTATAAAGTAAACAAAACCACAAAAGAGATAAATTTCGTTATTGAAGCATTCCTCTCCAATTATCCTAAGAGTAACAAGATGGTCCATGGTTGAATTATATCTCTTACACCCAACTTGGCCGTTAGCTCTTTTACCATTGTTTTCAAGCCAAATACTAATCTTCTTTTTCAAAAATAAGCACATATAGTTTGGCTAAAATATGGCTAAACATCAAGGTCTTGTAATTAGACAGAATTATTTTATCCTCGCTTTTAAATATAGAAGCAATAAGGCTCTATATCCAAGTGATAGGGAAGAACTGGTTCACTACGAAATTAAAATGGTTGCGTATGTGCAAGATGAGGAAATATTCTCCCGTATCAATAATTTCAACTTTGTATCCTTCAACGTTCTTAGCTTTCTCACTAGCAAGTTTCTTAACCCCAAACTCGATATCCTCCAAAGAAAATATATGATTCTCTATAAGGAATTCAAAATCGTGACCATGGTGTTAGGGGATCCATTGACTTTTTAAAGGTAAATATTCTAGTTCTTCAAAGGAATCAAAAATTTTTCTTTAGACTTAGGAATGACAAATTTCCTCTAAAACTTTTTAGGATCAAACTCAAAGAGGTGTAGTAGTTTCTCTTTCTTTTTATTTGTAAGATATATTTTCTTTCTTTTAATACACAGTTTCTAGGTATTTATATTATCAAGGTTTAAGGTTTCGTTAGGAGAATCTCTAATAGTTTTTTTAACAATTTTGAAATCATTATCATACCAAAGATGATAGTTCTATTATTCTTTTTATATGACACATTTATTGCTAGAGAACTTGTTAATGGTCATTGTGAAATTATCATGGAGGCTTTCTAGGTATTTATATTATCAAGCTTTAAGGTTTTGTTAGGAGCATCTCTAATAGTTTTTCTAGAAATTTTGCAATCATTATCATACCAAAGATTGGCAGTTCTATTATTCCTTCTATATGACACCTTCCTAGAGAACTTGTTAATGGTCGTTGTGAAATTATCATAGAGGTTTTTCAATGTTATCGTTATAAGTTAAGAGGTGTAAATCCCTATTTAAATACTTTAAGAAGCTAACAATTTTTGCTCTGTTCAAAAGTAGGTTCCTTTGACTCTCTCAATTGTCATGCATGTGCTTGTTTTGCATGGAAAAGTTGGAAGTTAAGGTTAAAGGTCTATTATGAGAGTCAATATCATGGTAGTCAAGATCATGGTCATTTAATAGGTCAAGATTTACATTTTGGCATAATGTACAACACTAAGTTCGAGTCCATAAATACAAATCAACACTAAGCTCAAGTCCATGAATACATATCATTTAGTTGTAATTTGGCCACTTAATTACACCATTACAAATTATAAAACCTTGAAAAATATAAATTTTAACTAACTCTATTTCAAATAAAATTTCAGATAAATCTATTAACTATATAAACTTATATATAATTTAAAATATCAAAACACAAATATTACAATCGTAACGATATCATTTATATATATAAACTTAAACCTTCATTCCTAAAAATATATCTTTATATTCACATGTGCATCTTTATATTCCAATAAAAATTGATTAAGTGTTTTCAAGAAAAGTTTTTCTCGTTCACTTGCATACACGAGCTCTTGTTTTTGCCTATTTTTATGTGTGATTGCGCTGGGCTGAAGTAGTGTTTGTGTGAGGGTGAAGTGAGGATATAGTTTTTTTTTATGTTGTTGACATAGTGTTTGTGTCTGAGTGAGGTGATGATATGTTCTTCTTATGTTTAAAAGAGAGATCAAAATAAAATTGAATATATTAAATTAGTAAAAAATAAATTAAATATTAATAAATATATTTATATAAAATTAATTAATTATATTTATTTAATTATTTTTAAAAATATATTATTAAAAATTATTATAATGTTTAAAAAATAAAAAATAAAAATAGAAATTTTATAAAATTAAAAACAAATTTAAAAATATAACATAATAATCTTACCATCATAATAATCTTACTTTTATTTTAATTAATTTCAAATTTATTTTCGCTAAATTAATAAATATTTTATTTTTATTATTTTAGCTCAATTTAAATTTATAGATTAAGCTTAATCTTTATTGACATTTTTGTACCGTTTACATGTTAAACATGATCCTTTTAATGATTAGATATTTACCTAGATTTAGGTGTGCTTAAATTCATATTAAACGTGCAATGCAACTTATGTCATGTGAAAATACTGTTATAGAGATCTGACGGCAAGCAATGAGGATTCGAAAAACCAATGGCTTTCCACATGTCAGTTAAATTTGCATCTGAATACAACAAACTTCGATCTTTTGACTTTTAAGCCTCCAAAAATTCACATTTTTTTCCAAAGATAATTGAATATTGCAAACTTTTAGGGATCGTTAGCTTTCATCGCTTTCTCATGTAATGCTTAAAGTTAGCATCAAGATACAATCACAGGGTGTGAGGATTGGCCATCCTAAAGTTAAAAAGATTATGGGAATGTGTACAAGTTAGCAATAAGTTAGCATAAAGCTTTGAAAGATATTAAAATGAATTTATGTATATTAAATTTATATGTATTATTTTTAATTCAGCTATCTTATGAATATACAATAAGCTAACATAAAATTTCAAAAATATTAAAATGAGTTTATGTTTACTAAATTTGTATGTATTATATTTTTAATTTATCCATTTTATGAATATAAGTTGTAACATTTTGTTGGAGAATTTTATTTCTTTCGTAAATTGAAGATATGGTTTCCATACTACTTGATAAGGGTTCTCTTATTGTTCAGCCTTGTGAACGGAAGAGGGAGTGGAGTTACTTTTGAAGTTACAAGGGTGATATAAAAGTGTATAAATTAATAATAATTAAATAATTTCGCTTTTTAAGTAACAAATTATATAGCTATAAAAGAGATATGGAATTTTTATTTTTATTTTTCTAAATAAGACTATACTATTATTCATAGTAAAAGAGTAAAATTACAACATGTTGAGCATAGTGAGCCAACTAGCCTGAGAGGAAGGCCGTTTGAGACATACATTGTCCAAAACTGAGAAATTGGAAGAGATATTGTTTTGCAGTCCCACGCAGGGGATCCAGAAGAACACAAATAGCAAGAAAACACAACAAAAACTAGAGATTGACCTCGACACGATTGCAGAAACAGAGTTTGACACATTTAACAAGAAAGGCCTTTCAATTGGGCCGCAAAACCTGTTAAGAAGCTGCAAAGCTTGATTAAACATCTGGTATCTCCTCCACGACCTTGCACCAACCCCCTTCAGCCAGGTCTTGAGCTTGGGTCGCCTCATTTTCGCGCGTGACTGGAGGAACAGGCGCCATTGGATTGACACTGACAATGTTGGCCAACGGTTCCATCTCTTGCTGCAAGCCTGCAATTGGCATCAGAGCACTGGGTTCGCCCTCTTCATGGGAATCCTCTGTAATTGGCATTGGAGCACTACGGTCGCCCTCTTCTTGGGCTTCCTCTAGAAAGAGGACAGAAACATGTGCAGTGATCTAAGGGCGATTAAGGGAGCAATTGAAGGTGAAGATAGTAGAGCCGAAGGAGGGCGAAGTCGAAGAGCCTGGAGAGCTGGGTTTGAGGAATTGATTAGGCCTCAGAATGCCCCCTCTTCCACTGCGTGATCGAGGTTCCTGATTCGAGGCGGTGTCACCGGAGGAAGGGCGTGAAGGAGCGCCCCGCACTTAGCCTCTACGGCTGAGCATCCTTTGGCGGAGCTTAGGCATGACAACAGCGTGAATGTAAACAACACAAACAACAGGAGAGGAACAACGCGGACCGAGCACACAAGCTTGCGGTCGGGAGCCCACAATCATAGTTGAGGACGGCGAATAAGAGCCAGAGCCCAACCACCACGAAGCCTTTGCACCAGCAGCACCTGCAACCATCCAAAACAGCATAAGAAACAGCAGCGTATAGCCATGGTAGAAACTGGCTAATAAACAATTTCCTCTACCTCGAGACCCTCCAGCCATAACTATGGCATTCATGGGAGCCAAGGGTCGATAACAGTCATCGCATGTGAGGAGGGATGGCGTATTAATGCTGGCCCAGACATTCCCTTACACTCTATTACTCCCACCTGTGCATGATCCTACCCCCACATGGCATTCAGTCCTCTGTACATGGCTGGCAGGTGGCGTCTCAGCTTCGCCCACTCCAGTCCCATCGCAGTGAATGTGCCTCTAATCACCTGCATCCGGGGATATGGAATATTTATTTTAAAATAAAACTTAATCAAAAATTTAATATCATTATGAGAAAAATATTTAACATTTTATTTTGAAATTTTCTAAAAAAAAGAAAGTTAGATGTCTTATATAGCAGCTCGTTATGTTATTCTTACATTACTTTACAAAATAAGATATGTTGACTCATCCAAAATTTTTAATTATGTATTCACTAATATATTTATTATTCATCCATCCACATTTCTCTTCCATAAATAGTTTTAGTTTCTAAAAATGTATATTATTATTTCATCCCTCAACAATTGTTCCAATTTTCAATGTTCCTTATTATCTTTTCTAACTTGATTATTTCATCTAATATTTCATTTAAAAAAATTCTAATTTCTGAAAATGTATATTATTATTTCCCCTCTCAACAATTGTTCCAATTTTCAATGTTTTTTATTATCTTTTATAACTTTCTTTATTTTTTAATGTGTTATTTCATTTAAAAAAAGATATATTAATTTTATACTAATACATATTGTTAATGTCCAACTTCCATTTCAAATTCCACATAGAAATAAAATCTATTTTTACCTTGAATGCGTACTCTTATGAAATGCATGTAATTATCCTCGTATAAATATTATTTTCACAAATTACTTGTTCATAATGTAATTTTCAATTGGATTCACATAAAGGATACTTTTCTTAAAATATTTAATTTATATCAACATTACGATTGATTCCAATATAATCAGTATATTAACATTACTATTGATTCCAATATAATCAGTATCAATGGCTAGGTTATGATCATCCATTCAATTAGACATTTTTATGGTAGGAAGGAAATTAATATAACAGCCAAAATTTCTATGTTATCTATGTTTAATTTACTCATATAGTTTAATTAGGCATTTTTATTTTAGGAAGGAAATTAATTTAACATCTAAAATTTCTATGTTATCTACATTCCGTTTAGTCATAGTGAGAGGCTCGTGGTCATTGAGGTGTGATTTCTCTATCATGTATTAACATCTCTTTACAACATTTACACATGTCTATTAATAATTAGCAATGTTTATTTATATATTCATAGGAGTTTACATATACACATCAAATAGTTCATTTTCCAGCAAGTTTAAATCATATTAGCATGTTCACAACTTCATATTCAAATTGATAGATAATGTCTAATGCACAACTTAGGTGTGTAACTTAACTCAGATTTTATTACATATCCATCTGGTTCTTCATATCCACTTGAAAGGTTATGAATATATTTGTATAAGTAGATTACTGCAATAGTACAATATCATATATATCCAATCATTAAGTAACTCTTAATATGTTCATGATTCATATACATTCATGACATGAAGAATTGTTAAATGATTGTATAATCCAAAAGAGTGCCAAACATCAATCTAGTCAAAGCACATCAATCAAGAAAGTTAGGTAATTAACAAATCTGGAATGCACTCAATTATTAGTGTAAATTACAATGAAACTAAAGGAATTACAATACTAAAAATATATATTTACTTTATCAACATACACTATTGACACTCTCATAATCTGATTATTTTCTAAAAAATAACATCACGTTGTTAAAATAATATATTAACTATATTTAATGAATCTTAAATTATTTCAAATTTCATAAAAAATAATAGATTTGGGGATAAAACATGAATATAAATATGAATAATGAACATGGGATCAATTATAATATGTGCATGATATCCAAAGGTTACATCAAATAATGTTAACCTAAAACATTTATCTAAATGATGAATATATAAAACATAAATTAAATACAATGTCATTAAATCAAAATATTTAACACTTATTACAAAATCACATATTTTAGACAAAAGAAAAGTGTTATAACTTTTTACAGCTACAATTAAATACAAATTAAAAATAAGTCATAGACAATCAAAGTTCAAATTTACATTATTGTTAAAGCATATATTGTTAAAATAATAATACAATTGGTTTCAACAATTCTTAAATATTGTTCAAATGAAGTCTTTTAACAATAACTACAATTATTTATTGCTAGTTATATTTATCCTTGTGGAAGAGAAACTATCTCCATAAAATATTTTAACTTGTAGTGCATGCTCGAATTCTAGAAAATTGTGAAGTAATATTGGTATTTAATAAAATGTGTATATATTGAATGTTGAAAATATTGTATGCTATATAAATGATGACATATTTATAAATATGTGAGTTTAGGATGCTTTGTCATTTGTTATTTCTCTCTGTAAAGGGGAAGCGTTTTGCATAAAGAATTAGATTACCTTCCTACAACCTAAAGAATGTAATACATGTTTGTCTATAAACATTTACCTAGTGATAAATTAATAAGTATGAATAGACAATGGCTATAGTGTATTTTTTCATATTTAGAGTCAATGTAGAATATAAAATGCAACATTTACCAGAAATATGTATGTTTATTATTATAATGATTGAAGTATAAAAATTAATAATGTGAATATATATATATATATATATATATATATATATATATATATATATATATATATATATATATATATATATATATATATATATTCACAACTTATGTTTGACATATTCCTCCAGTGGATGCATGTCCCTACATTCATAGTGTAATTTACCAAGTGTGATGAAATCATGATAGTAACGAAAAAATGGTAGATACTATAAGAAGGCCCCGACATTTGCAAGAGTGGCTTAGAGCAGAAGCAACCCTACTAGTGTTGTTAGTGTTGTTGTTCTCTTGAGAAGACAAAGCTGAGTCCTGGTTGTCAAAATGAGCAATCCAATTAGTATTTTGAGCTGCGTGCTGTTGATAGGAATACTCCGCTACGTTCATGGTGGGGCGCCAAAGCCATTTGGATCAAAATATGGAGATAAGTTTATGGGACGCAAGATAGTAGAGCCACCAGGAAATATAAGTAGGTCCACATTTCATGTGGAGAAAGATGAGAGAAACATAATGAAAATAATTCAAGAGTAAATAAATCGCTCAATGCAACATTACATTCCATTTTTTCAATATTTCTATTTTTCTTTTTTAATTATTCATTGTTGGAGGTTGAATTGACACTAAATGCTTCAATGTATGCATATTCAAATAGAAGCAGAAGCATTATTAACAAGAACACAAGAGGAGGAGATGAGTCGTGCACGTTGTCATGTGCAACGAGTAATCCTATTGATGACTGTTGGCATTGCGACTGCAATTGGGAGTGCAACAGAAAACAACTGGAAGATTGCAGCATTGGATTTGGCAAGCATGCCATCAGAGGCAAAAATGACAAGTTTTATGTGGTTACAAATGTTGGGGATGATGCCATGAATCCATCCCATGGCACACCGCATCATGCTGTGATTCAGACAGAGCCGTTGTGGATCATCTTCCACAATGACATGCTCATCCAACTCAAGCAAGAGCTTGTTATTCACAGCTTCAAAACAATCGATGGATGAGGCACCAAATTCCACATTGGTAAGGGCCCATTTATCACCATAAAATATGTGACAAGCATCATCATTCATGGGATCCACATTCATGACTGTAAAAGTATAGGAAATGTTGTAGTAAATATGTATCCTTTGAAGAGTGGGTCAAGAAAAATAAATCATGGAGATGGGATTTCCATCTCGACAGCGAGGCACATATGGGTGGAAAACTTCTCTATGTCTAACTGTGAAGATGGCCTCACTGACGTAGTCAAGTCATCCACCTATATCAACATTTCCAACAGTTATTTCACTCGCCACAATGAGGTGACCTCACATACTCTTTCATTCATTAATTGAAATTCACTCTATTTTATTCCTTATCTTCTACTTTCACAATGCTCTGATTTTCTCCAATGGTAGGTGATGCTATTGGGTCACAGTCACGACCACCATCATGACAATGTTATGTAGGAAATGGTTTCACTCAACCATTTTGGCCAAGGTCTCGTCCAACGAATTCCAAGGTGAATAATTTAATAGTTATCTCATTCATTTCCCATCTTATTTTGAATTTTTTGTGAAGGAAAGGTATGAAATAACTATTATGTTATTTAGAAATTAAATTATGAATTAACTAGATGTAGGTGCCGATTTGGATACTTCCATGTGTTTAACAATGATTACAATAAGTGGGGAATGTATGCCATTGGTTTAAGTTCAAACCCCACCATACTGAGTCAGGGAAATAGATTCATGGCATCTGCACATCCCTTAGCTAAAGAATTAACCAAGAGGCAAAATGCCATAGAAAGTGAATGGAAAAAGAGGAACTGGATATCAGAAGAGGATGTGCTGCTAAATGGTGCATATTTCACGCCATCAGGATCACAAGTGCCTTCGACCTATGCAACCGCATATAGTGCCAAACCAAAGAGTTCATCCCTTGTGGAAATGCTCACTAGGAATGCAGGTGTGCTCTCATGTAAGAAAGAAACTGCCTGCTAATTCCAACATCCTGCTAGCCATTATCACGAATGAATTTGACTTTTCTCAAACATTGTGATTTCTTTTCGAAATTGTGTCCTCTGGCATTTGAGTGCCTATAGACATTGTCATTAATTTTCAAAACCGTGTATTCTTGAATGCCCCCCTTCTCACAGTTCTTAATTCCAAAAATTATCGGCAGTCCTATTCACGGTTTGCAACTTTAGCTAATAATGAGGAGCAATTACTAGACATTATCTTGTATCCTAAGTTATCCAATATATGGATGTTCATATGATATTATTACCTTTTCAATTTCATAAATATAAAATGTTTGTGTGTTGGAAATAATACTGAGAGGGGGGGTGAATCAGTATTATCAAGCAATTTACCAAATCTTCCTTATTTGATCTTTTGAATTATTCTTGCATATCAGCACCATAAAATAATGAGCATGAATAAAGAAAATAGACAGTCACACCAAAGAACACAAGATGTAAGGTGGAAACCCAATGCGGGAGAAAACCACCTGCTGCAATATGTCTCTATCTTCTTTCAAGAAATTCTTTTTACAATGATTTTGTACTGGTGCAGTCCTTTACCAGCACGCAGGCTGCAACCTGCAGAGAGCTACAACTCTCTCTCATTTTCCAGTCTCTCCTGGAAGGGAGCTACAACCCCCTACTTCTTTTCATGAAGAATTAAATGATCAACAAGTATACAACAGATACAGTCCACTACAGATATCAGATCAGTAATTACAGAAATAACCCAGAACACCTTATGAACAGAAATATACAGTCAACAGATCATCTTAAGACAGGGACGCATATTTTCTTTCTGTGACCTGCGACTGGACGCAGTCTACCTTCCACTGTTCTGCGTGCCGACGCACTGTTCCTCTATGCTTTGCTGCGACCGGCGCACCCAGAAACACTATCGCGCCGCGTCTTTTGCTTCAGAGACGCACCCAATAACACAGTCGCGCCGCGTCCTTTGCCTCAGAGACGCACCTGAGCCTTTACTGTACTGCGTCCCGGCGCACTTTCCCTTCACTGAACCTGCGTCGCTTCAGATATAAAAGATATGAGGACTTCAGAACCAACCCAAACACTCAGATCCACAAATCTGATCATGCGCCATAGAGATCACAGTCCATTAGAAGATTCGCCTTCATAGATCTGGACTAGATCTCACCAAAAGATATTCAACCAAGATAATTCATAATCCAAATGAACTCCTTTGCTTTATATAAGCAAGCTTCTCCCCAAAACATGGAACAAAACCACGAGCCGACACCATAGAAACACAAAACCGTCGGCTAGATACCACACAAGAAACCCCCACGTGCTTTTCTCTGCCTTGAAATGTGTGCACTGGGCGGACGCACCTCCTGAACGGCTGGCCTGCGTCCCTGGACGCGGGTTCTGTATGGTATACCTGCGGGGACGCACTTGCTGAACATATTTCCTGCGTCCTTCTTGATTTATCACCTGAATGGGTTTGCCATCAAGGACAACACCTGAATCATAATGCCAACAATCTCCCCCTTTGGACTTGATGGCAACCACATAATCTTCAGCTTCATTCTCCCCTTTTGACATCAAGGGAAAAGGGTATGCTCCCCCTATGCTCATGCATCTCCAGATCTGTAAGATAGAGACATATTGCAGCTATTTCCAAGATCTCCTTTTCCATAATGCCAACAATGCATTATGTGCTCCCCCTGAGCCTATACCACCAATAGGAAGATGATCAACAGTAAGATGATGCATCAACAACCCCCAGCTTTTGCCTGAGGTATTCAAAAGTGTCCCTGGGCAACGGTTTGGTGAAAATATCAGCAACTTGTTCCTTAGAAGGAACATACTCCAACTTGACCTTCTGTTCAAGTACTTGTTCCCGGAGAAAATGGTACTTGATTGGTATGTGCTTGGTTTTTGAATGCATAACCGGATTCTTTGAGATGCTGATTGCACTTGTGTTGTCACATAAGATAGGAATAGGAGGTGTACAAGTGATGTGATAATCCTGCAAAGTCTGCATCATCCAAAGAAGTTGGGTGCAACAAGATGCAGCAGCAACATATTCCGCTTCAGCTGTAGACAAGGCAATTGAACTCTGTTTCTTGCTGAACCAAGAGACCAGTCTGGGACCCATAAAGAACGCACCACCACTTGTGCTTTTCCTGTCATTCACGCTTCCGGCCCAATCTGCATCTGTATAGGCATGAAGAGTAAGATCTGTATCTCTAGGATACCATAAGCCATAATTTTGAGTCCCTTGAAGATATTTGAAAATTCTCTTCACTGCTTGAAGATGAGTCTCCTTCGGATTTGCCTGAAATCTTCCAACTATTCCAACTGCATGCATGATGTCTGGTCGGGTACCTGTCAAATATAGTAAACTTCCAATCATAGATCTGTAGGTTGGTTGATGTACTGCTACAGATTCATCATTTGCACTGAGACTACATCCTGTGACCATGGGTGTACATACTGGTTTTGCATCTTCCATGCCATATTTCTTTAAAATCTGCTTGAGATACTTGGTTTGAGATAAAAAGATTCCTCCTTCCTTCTGTTGGATTTGCAAACCAAGGAAATATGTCAGTTCTCCTAGCAAGGACATTTCAAATTCTTTCTGCATGACTGAGGCAAAGCTTTGACTCATAGCTTCTTCATTACTGCCAAAAATAATGTCATCAACATACACAACAAGTATTAGCAATTTGTCATTTTCAACTTTTATATACAGATTGCTATCTGCTGAACCTTTTAAGAAACCTTGTTGATGAAGATATTTGTCCAACCGGTAGTACCAAGCCCTTGGAGCTTGTTTGAGACCATAGAGAGCCTTTTTCAATCGGCATACAAGATTTGGATCATTTCCAAGAATGAACCCATCTGGCTGTTCAATGTACACTTCTTCTTCCAAGTCTCCATTCAAAAAGGCTGATTTCACATCCATTTGAAATACTTTGAAGTTCTGAAAACTTGAGAGAGTAAGGAACATTCGGATGGCCTCAAGTCTTGCAACAGGAGCAAAAGTTTCTTCAAAGTCTATTCCTTCTTGCTGCGCATACCCTTTACAAACGAGTCTGGCTTTGTTTCTAATTACTTCTCCATTTTCATTCAATTTATTTTTGAAGACCCATTTTGTTCCAATAACATTCTTATCTTTTGGTCTAGGAACCAGCTCCCAAGTGTTGTTCTTTTCGATTTGCTCAAGTTCTTCATCCATTGCTTTCACCCAACATTCATCTTTGCATGCCTCTTTCACATTTTGTGGTTCGGTGGAGGAAAGTAATGCCAAATAGCTTGAAGCTTCTGCAACTGTTCTTCTAGTTTGTATACCTGCTTCTTTTTGTCCCATGATCTGAGATTCTGGATGGTTCTTCTGAACATATCTGGATGGAGTCTTTTCTTCTATTCTTGTCCGTTCTTCTGCTTCTTCGTGAGGTTCTTCTTGAGATTCTTCTTGAGGTTCTTCTTCTTCATCATTCTGTCTTTGAGGGTAGCTCTCATCTTCTTCGATGTCTTCACGATGTATTTGCCTAGGAATATATCCCTTTTCATCAACCACTACATCAATGCTGTCAACAATTCTGCCAAGTCTTTTATTGTAGCATTTGTATGCTTTGCTATGTGGAGAATAGCCAAGAAGAATGCCTTCATCTGCTCTAGGATCAAGTTTGCCAAGCTGCTCCTCAGTATTCTTGATATAGCATTTGCTCCCAAATATTTTGAAGTGCTTTACCGAAGGAGTTTTACCACTCCAGAGCTCATGAGGGGTTTGAGTGCTGTTTACCCGGACATTTGTCTTGTTGAGAATAATAACCGCAGTATGTGCAGCCTCACCCCAGAAGGTTGCGGGGGTTCCTGATTCATCAAGCATAGCACGAGCCATTTGTTGGATTGTTCTGTTCATTCTTTCAACAACTCCATTTTGCTGAGGCGTTCTAGCTGTAGAGAATTCTCTCCTTATCCCATGTTCATCACAGAAATCGAAAAATTCATTTGAAGTAAATTCCCCACCTCTGTCAGATCTGAGGCACTTAATTTTGTGACCTGATTCATTTTCAGCCAAGGCTTTGAAGGTTTTGAATTTTTCGAATGCTTCATCTTTGTGCTTCATAAGTCCTAACCAAACAAACCTGGAGAAGTCGTCAATAAATAATATCAAGTATTCCTCTCCTCTAGGTGTTCTTTTTCTGAATGGTCCACATACATCTGTATGTACTAGCTCAAGAGGCATGCTGGCTGATCCTTCTTTCTCTGGAAAGTTAGTTCTGGTTTGTTTTCCAAACTGACATGATCTGCATATGGTGTTGTCAGGAATTTTGATATCTGGAAGATCGCGAATTGCCTGATATTTGCAAGCTTTCCTTATTTGTGAGAAGCTTAGATGTCCCAACCTTCGATGCCATAACCAGTGCTCTTCATTCTTGCTTAGATAGCATTGTTGTTGTCCTTCATCAAATATGTATAGATTATTTGGAGTTCTCTTTCCTTTGAGAACTGTTTTACCTGTATCAAGATCACGAACAAGGCATCCATTTGATCTGAATATAACCTCGGTTCTTTGATCACACATCTGGCTGACACTTAGTAGATTATGCTTCAATCCATCAACAAACAAAACATTTCCAGCCTTAACATCTTCTTTTAAAGGAGCAATACCTTTTCCTTTTATAGTTGCAGGAGTATCATTTCCAAAAGAGACTTTCTTTCCCTTTTCTAAATTAGAATAAGACTCAAGTTTTTCTTTATCACCTGTCATATGCTTCGAACATCCACTGTCAATGTACCATAGATTTTCTTGTCCTTCTGCATAAAATGCTATCCCACATCTTTCTGTTTGAGGTTCCTTTATTCTCCATGTTTTGGCGCCTGAGGCTTGTTCCTTTTTCTGCTCTTGTACCTTTCTTTCCGGAAACCTGCTTCTGCATTCAAAGTCTTTATGTCCAAAATTATTGCAAATAGAACATTCAACTTCATTTTCAAGAGCTGAAAAGTTGTTATAGGTCCTTTTTGTAATCCCTGTCATACTTCTTTGTTTTTGAGCTTCCCTAGTCATGATTGTTTTATACGCAACACATTGAGCTGCTTTGTGACCAAAGTTATGGCAAGAAAAGCATTGTCCATTGAAGAAGCTTCTGCGATTATTGGATCTACCAGCCAACTGATTGTAATTTCTATTTTCATCTATTCTTGAACCAAATTGAGAAGATTTTACCTGTGGCTGGTTGTGGCTTTTGTTCACCCTTAAGCTGGATTGCCCCTGATAGTTTCTGCTTGACATTTGTCCCTGCTTTACCTGATGATCTTCCTTGTGCTCTTGCTCATTTCTTCTTGCTGCATCAAGATAACTTTTTGAAGTGGATGCTTGAGAAGTTTCTCCATTATAGCCCAAACCTGTCTTATTTAGTGGAGACCGCTGCACACTGATAATCTCATCCAAAGTTTCAGATCCTTTGACAAACTTGAGATTAATAGTTTTTGTTTTCTCAATTTCTTTTCTAAGACCAACAATTTCACCTTCTAATTTTTCAAGATGTTTTTCCTTTTCATCAATTTGGAATTGTAGAGTATCAATAATCATGTTCTTTTCTTCTATGCATCTCTTGAGTCTAGTAATTTCATCATAAAGGTTATCCACATCTACAGCATCCTCATAATCATCATCTTCAAATGCCATTAACAACCTATATTTATTACCTTGTTCATCTTCATCACTGTTTGATAAGCCATCACTATCTTCATGGGTGTAGTAGCTTTTCTTATTTGCGCTTTGTTTCTTGTTCCATCTAACTGGTTCCTTTCCTTTATCCTTATAAGAGCATTTTGCAGCATAATGACCTACTCTTCCACACGCAAAGCATTTGAAAGGTAGCTTACCTCTGAACCTTCCAGAACCTCTTTGAAGATTTCTGACAAAATTTGATTCTTCTTCCTCTTCTTCTGGATCATGGCTTGCTTCATAGTAATCTTCTTTGCCTGATGCTTTAAAAGCAGCCTCCCTTCTGTCTGATGGTCCTCCCTTTCTCATTTCATAAGCAGTTAGAATTCCATGTAGCTGAGACATAGTAAGAACACGGAGATTTTCTTTTTCTTCTATTGCAGATACTTTGGATTCAAACTTGGGGGATAATGATCTTAGAATCTTTTGAACTACTAGAGACTCCTTTACTTCTTCACCCAAATTTTTCATACAATTTACAATCTCATCTACCCGAAGAAAATAATTAGCCACACTTTCATCATTATACATCTTGAGAGTCTCATATTGAATTCTGAGAGTTTGAAGTTTGGCTTGTTTTACCTGTTCATCTCCTTCATAGCTTGTGATCATTTTGTCCCATATTTCTTTTGCTGATTTGAAGTGCATTACCTTCATGAATTCTGTTTGGGATATACTTCCTAATAGAGTACTGACTGCTTTTGCATTTGTTTCATACTTCTTTTTCTCAGCTGGATCTGTAGGAGTAGCTGAAGGAAAAGCATAGCCTGTTTCTACAATGTCCCAAACTTCAGTACCAAGAGATTGAAGATATGCAGTAACTCTTACCTTCCAATAATTGAAGTTTGTCCCATCAAAAACTGGTGGCCTGATTGATGCTTCTCTCTCGTAGTTGCTCATGATGAACGATCTACCTTCAAGCGATCAAGCTTTTCTGAAGGACCTGCTCTGATACCAATTGTTGGAAATAATACTGAGAGGGGGGGTGAATCAGTATTATCAAGCAATTTACCAAATCTTCCTTATTTGATCTTTTGAATTATTCTTGCATATCAGTACCATAAAATAATGAGCATGAATAAAGAAAATAGACAGTCACACCAAAGAACACAAGATGTAAGGTGGAAACCCAATGCGGGAGAAAACCACCTGCTGCAATATGTCTCTATCTTCTTTCAAGAAATTCTTTTTACAATGATTTTGTACTGGTGCAGTCCTTTACCAGCACGCAGGCTGCAACCTGCAGAGAGCTACAACTCTCTCTCGTTTTCCAGTCTCTCCTGGAAGGGAGCTACAACCCCCTACTTCTTTTCATGAAGAATTAAATGATCAACAAGTATACAACAGATACAGTCCACTACAGATATCAGATCAGTAATTACAGAAATAACCCAGAACACCTTATGAACAGAAATATACAGTCAACAGATCATCTTAAGACAGGGACGCATATTTTCTTTCTGTGACCTGCGACTGGACGCAGTCTACCTTCCACTGTTCTGCGTGCCGACGCACTGTTCCTCTATGCTTTGCTGCGACCGGCGCACCCAGAAACACTATCGCGCCGCGTCTTTTGCTTCAGAGACGCACCCAATAACACAGTCGCGCCGCGTCCTTTGCCTCAGAGACGCACCTGAGCCTTTATTGTACTGCGTCCCGGCGCACTTTCCCTTCACTGAACCTGCGTCCCTTCAGATATAAAAGATATGAGGACTTCAGAACCAACCCAAACACTCAGATCCACAAATCTGATCATGCGCCATAGAGATCACAGTCCATTAGAAGATTCGCCTTCATAGATCTGGACTAGATCTCACCAAAAGATATTCAACCAAGATAATTCATAATCCAAATGAACTCCTTTGCTTTATATAGGCAAGCTTCTCCCCAAAACATGGAACAAAACCACGAGCCGACACCATAGAAACACAAAACCGTCGGCTAGATACCACACAAGAAACCCCCACGTGCTTTTCTCTGCCTTGAAATGTGTGCACTGGGCGGACGCACCTCCTGAACGGCTGGCCTGCGTCCCTGGACGCGGGTTCTGTATGGTATACCTGCGGGGACGCACTTGCTGAACATATTTCCTGCGTCCTTCTTGATTTATCACCTGAATGGGTTTGCCATCAAGGACAACACCTGCATCATAATGCCAACATTGTGTTTATAAATATAAGTGATTCATGTTTACATCAAAACGTTTAATAAATTTTCAACCACATTCTCATTGTGAGTTGCATGATCAATAGAGTCATTAAGAATATAACGTGTAGAAGTTCCATGTGCTTCAGTTAGTAGAACAACCTTCATGTTATTTTCAATTGGTTCATGATTATACCATGTTTATGTTACTTGTTCATCATCATCAACATAGAAGTGTCCTTCAGGGAGGGAAATCATATTATCAGCCACAACTACATCTTCTTGTTCATCCACTTCTTCTTGTGCTTCAACATGTGCTTGGACATGCCCTTCTTATTGACCATAAACATGAAACACATGTCTACAACTAGTATCATGCATAAGACAATCATAATTCAGAGGCCAGATTCCAATCCTCCTCAAGCCAGCCCTAATATTTGATGGTGTGAGAGCCCTTCTAATAGGCTTTACTTGCAAGCTCTAGTAGCTCAAACACTTCGATTCTTTGTCATCCACGAAGCTCACTTTAACCTAAAATAGTTCTAGAAAGGTCCAAAAACACTAAGATCAAGGGGCTACAATATGTTAGTGGTATAAGATGGTAGTGTTAATATTTTGATGCCCAAATTATTTTCCTCCTCAATTGTTTCCACAACAACAAGGCTTCCATGGCCATCTTAAAACAATAGGTGTATGTTCTTAAGTGAGACACCACTTGGTATAGATGCATAAAAGTGACAAAGCCAATTCAAAAAAAAAATTTTAGTCATCCATGAATGGGGATGTGCAGCCATGCATGCACATAGTTCACGATTTTGTATATAGTTGTTCAGTTGATTTTTACTTTTGAATAGATAAAATCATGGTATTGAAGCACCAATTGCATTGACGCAACATAGAATAGTTATCCACTCCATGCTTTTAGGAAAAATATTTGGCACATTTTGTCTCCCTCTCTTGGAAATTACCGGCATACCACAATTCCTTCTTGCGTGTAAACTTGTTTCATCAAAGTTAGTATTATAGAAGCTAGAAACAATTACAGGGTGTAGATTTAAAACCCTCTGTATGTCAAGGACCTTAGTTGTACACAATACAAGGTTTGGATGCCTTTTTTTAAACCCAAACCACCATGGTTTACCAGGAAACTCATCTTTAAATGGGTTTCACCTTCCGCGATCAGTTTGAGAAGCTATGGATTTGAGTTTTATCAACTCTAGCCCATGTCCCAATTGGTCAATCTCCTTACACGACTCAAGCACCTCAACCTCCTCCTCTTCAGTTATAACTGTAATAGGCCCTTTATGTTTTATATGAGAGAGCTCATTTATCCAATAATGAATTGATAAGGGAGAAATACCATGATTTTTTGCAGATGCCAGAAGCGAAACCATTAAAATATATATCGTCAATTACAACTAACATTTCGTATTTTTTTCAACCTCTTATACCATTGATCTTGTTAGTTGAACTTGGACCTTAGAATATGGTTGATGGTGGTAAAAAATCATCTTCTGCCTCATGGTTATGCTCAAAAAATATTTCTTGGAGCATTTTCACATTTGCATGCTCTGTCCTATCATAATTTGATGAAGTGCATCACAACTGGGCACCCCTGGTCTCCCACCTACCACTTCTCCTTGTACAAGCAACATAACTAACTCTTGCCATAAATGAAAATACCTACAAATTTATTTCATGCATTTAGTTAACAATAGTATATTATATAGGCTCAAAGAAACGTTGAAATTCAACATTCGTATAGGCTATTAGTATTTTTCCCTTCCTACAATCAATTAACAACATGTTGATTGATTCAAATATTCTAGAATATTTCAATAGAGAATTTGCAATAACATGGGTGATAATAAAGACACAATTCACAATTAACAATAGTAGCATCTTAACAAATTTTCACACATATTCCTTATTCATAGTATCCTTGAAAGACAAATCTACATAAGGAGTTTTTTTATATGTATTCAAATATATCACTATTTGTATTTTTAGATAACTTGTTTTTCCACTTAAAATAATATGACTATATTTGCAAATGGAAGATGACTGCGAGCGTGTTGAAATTGACCTAGAATTGGTTGTAGTTTTTCAATTATATCAATAAATGTTTTTTATATAAAAAGTTATGACTTATAATAAAATGAGGTAGACATTGGAGGAATTTCAAATAAAACAAGTGACACCTAGTTTTTGTTCTCGTTAAGATGTTGATATGGTCTACTTCTTTTTGATAACTTGTTTTATGTCTTAAAATAAAATGATGTACTCAATTTTAAGGCCTAAAATATATGGTTATTTTTTCAATGTTATTATTCTTATAGATAACACTCTCCTTGCATGAAGGAAGTTCTAGGATTTCCTTATTAAAGGTTATATTGAGCTATTAATTACTTTTAAAAAGGCTTAGCCTCATGTCCATGAACAATGACTCGACCAACATAATAATTGATCAATTTCTTTATAATGGTTAGTGATTCTCCTATTATAGGAGTGGTTCTTAGTTTCGTAATATTATTATTCCGATAGATAACACTCTCTACGAATGCAGGAAGCTTTAGCCTTGCCTTGCTAAAGGAAATTAACAACTCAATAGAACATCTAGTCTTGCCTTAGTAATAGTTAGTGATTATCCTATTGTGGAAATGGTTCTTAGTTTTTCAATATTGTTATTCCTATGGATAACACTCTTCATGAATGAAGGAAGCTCTAGGCTTTCCTTAGTAAAGGTTTTATTGAGTTGCTAATTTCCTTTAAAAATATTGAGCCTCATGTCCATGAACACTCACTTTACCAACATAAATCTTATCAACATAAAACTCAATCAATTGATTTATAATGGTTTGTAATTCTCCTACTATGGGAATGGTTCTTAGTTTTCGAATATTTTTATTCCTATAGATAACACTCTCTAGACATGAAGGAAGCTCTAGGCTTGCCATAGTAAAGGTTCTATTGAGGTTCTAGGATAACCGAATTGATGTGTCTATCTATGAGAAACAAAATTTGGCCTAAAGAGAAATAGGATTATTCATTTAAGATTATTCCCATAGATTTTATTCAAATCAAAAATTGTGTTGAGCGCTAGTCAGTCCAACATCATGAATAATATAAATCATCCCAAAATATCATTGAAAGCTTCAGAACCAAGTATCATATAATTTTCATAGAATAGCTAAGTTTGTTCCAAGGAATGATTTACAATATCTACTATAGATAATAACCCAATAAACCCTTATTTATAAAATTAGTCTTCGAAGTAGGTCATGTGAATGCTCAAAAATAGCTACAAGTCTCTAAATATCCACAATTGGTCTAACTGAAGTAACCAAGAGGCATGACTAAGTTTTGTCTAGGTCGAGATTTTCTTTAATAATATGGTCAAAATTTGTCACATTAAATCCTCCTAGAACCCAATGAAAAAGCCTCAAATTTGTCTCATACTTGGTCAAAATACACCACAAAAAAAATGCATTAGGTATTCTTGAATAACTAAATTCACTTTTGAATAATAGGACTGAAACCATAACTACTGGCAACCTACAACCTGCAAGGACAATTTTTTTATAGTTCAATGTTGTATGTGGATTTCAAGGTTTCCTATTGTTGTTTGTGCATGAGGCAATCTGCAAGGATAAATGTTTTTACAGTTCAATGTTTTGAGTGCATTTCATGGTTTCCCATGACAGTTTGTGCACGATTCTATACTACATAGGTTTTTTTGAAAAAAAAAATAGTAAGAACAATAACAATAAATGACTTAGACAAAGATCAAGCAACCTAATAAAACTAAAATACATATTGTTCAAAAATTGAAAAAAAATGAAATACATATTGTGCAAAAACTAAAACAAATAAAATGAAATACATATTCTGCAGAAATTGAAATAAGTAACTTGAATACACTATGAAATTTTCTCTGATGGTATGTCTCCAAGGCTGGTGAATAGTTTGAATGTTAAAAATGTAAATTTAACAAGGGTTGAACTTATTTTATGTCTTTTCGGCACTTGAATTTAATTGGTAACAAGGATTTACATGGACTATAATCTCCCATCCATGGGTAATTTTCTATGGTTGATCTATGTGTTTTGATATGTTTTAATGGGAAATTTAATGAGGTGGGTGTCATACTCTGAACACAATGGGTTGAATTGTTGAATAAAGAAACAATTATGGCTCACATACATCAACTTTCCATATGTGTAGGTATGAATGTGCATTGTGATACTTAGCTCCAATTCAATTCAGTGGGAGTTGAAGTTATGTGTACCTTGAACTCGTGAATTAGACCATTTTGGGACAATTTATAGTTTTATTTGTTTTCTAGTTGGGATAATATGTTTTGTACTCTTGATATATAAAAGACTATTTATGGAGAGTTGTGGGATGAGTCAACATTTTGGGAAATGTTTGACATAAATTAAAATATATTTGCACTTAATGTTATATATATTTGTTAAATATTGGTTGCACACGTGTCAATTTTTTGGTGGGTTGGTGGGACTAGTACTATAACAACTACAGGTCCATGCACAACATTAGAGATCTCTCCCCTACTATTTTTTAGTTACAATATGTATGTCAAGAATAACAAATATATTTGAGAAGAAAAGAATAACAAATAAATTTGAGAAGAAAAATCATAAATATAACTAATTATTTTGTATCTACTTAAGAATTTCATTATATTTAGAGGCACAACTTAGTATGAGGGACATGTGTAAATTTCCCTCCTCAATATTGGGTAGACACTTCTCTTTTAAAATAAAAATAAAAAATTTCTCTACATAAGAGAGCAATATAGGTTATAATAATAAGAACTAAAATGAATGTGCATATTTGTTTACTTTTAATTAAAAACATTATAAAACATCAATAATCATATTCTCACTTTTTTTCTCCTCTATTGATATTACAAACATATTTAAGAAATGTGTGTTAAAAACGTTTCACTCTCGCTTTTAAGTATAAATAAACTAGCAATTACACCAAATGTTGAAATAGAAACATCGTAAGTCAGTAAAATATGAGAAAAGCATAGATGAAGAGTGTTTCCTAATCATAGAAGTAGATTCTTCGAGGGAACACCCACCTCTGTTTTAGAGTAAATGTTTGTGTATCCTTCTGAAGACACAATTCAAACTAGACATTTCCCATTAGTTCAGCTTCCAAAATCATATCATTGTAGTATTTGATTCCCCAAAACAATGCATTGTCATCTGTAAAGGCACCATCAAAGACATAAATAAGACTAGGGATATCTTAACTTATTAATATTTAAATGAAAAACTGATAAGGTTTTGTCAAAAATGATGAAGTGGGAAAACCTAGGGGAAAAGGATTGAACTACTTACTAAGATATGCATATGGATCAAGTGGCTTGTAGTTGAAGCTGTAAATTTGGGTCAAGTTGTTGAAGTTTGGATGTTGAGTAACAATATTCCAAACACTGTAATTCATCATCTAATTGAAGTTTGTGATAGTATTTTAATTCTCGAATACTCTTTGTAGTTCAGCTTGACATGCCAATGTATTTTAATTAGGAACATGTGAAAAGTGCATCATACAAGAGGAGATGTATTGCTATTAGTGGGTGTTTGTACACCCATAACCATTAGATTTAGCGGAATATCTCTTGCAATGAATTGAAAGTTCATGAGATTTGTATCCTATCAATTAATTCATTTAATAAAGAAACAAAATGAAGAGGACTCTGCCAAAGTGAATAGTTTTGAAATACTCAATACAAGATCCAAGGGAAGTGAGATTGGTGTGGTAGCCACTAGAGCATGTAGGGAAAGAGACAACAGTGTCATATTTGTGACACAACAATGGATATTCCTCTCAGCTAGAAACTATATATATATATATATATATAGATATCACCCTCCAAGTAAATACAACAAAACATGATTCATCACATTAAACTAATTTCATAGGAATTCTAAATTCAAATTGATCCAACTTTCATTAATGAATTAATCTCGCCAACATTATTAATCACTAATCCATAAAACAAGGGATGGCCACAACTGAGGTTTTCTCAAATTGTCAATAACACATAAGTTGGGGTTTTCCTTTTTAAGGCATGGAGAGATAAACTATTGGATTTTTACTAGTTACTATAATTTGGGACATTAGTTTGGAGTGCATTCAACATTTCCACTAAAATTCTATGAGAAAAATCATAAACTTCAACTGCAAATCACATGGGAATGAACAACCAAGATCTTCAATTTACAATATGAACATGGGAATGGGCAACCATGTTTGTCATCTTTGGTAAATAGAGTTACACTTTTGTGATGATTTGAGACATGTTGTAGATGGTCAATGTTAAGAATTATTATCCTAGGTCAAAATGAGTCTAAAAGCTCCACTTTGTGTCATAAAATCACATGAAAAAAGGATAAGCTAACACACTCTACACATGGCATCACTCTCTAAAAAAACATTCGATTCCATATTTTTAGTGTATTTTGAAGTGGGATTTATCACGTTCAATTCATCTTCAGTGAGATTTGGAATTTCTAATACCATGAGAGAGGTGGAAGGCCTAAAAAAGATTCTTTCTCTCTGTTTCCTTCAGGTACTCCTGATAAAGGATGTGTGTTCAGACGGATGGAATGATCTAATCTACAGTGATAATCAATCCCATAATGAAAGCTTGGTCATAGCCATGCATCATTATCATATTGAACACATCTCCTCCCAAGCTTATTTATGGTCTAACATGCTTTGGCTTCACCTACAAAACAAAAAATATTTTCAGAACTTGGCATGATTGCAGTCCAATGAATTACTCTAAGCATACATATTGAATGTAACAAGACTTATGGGAAAATACAGACGTCTATGTCGACCTTGTTAGATTTGTTCACAAGGTTAAAGCAATGCTTGGCATGAAATCCTTCAACATGGTAATTTGGACGTAGCCATTGTAATGGAAATGGAGGCATTGTAGTTCTGGTGGCTAAACTAACATCCACATTGAACCCAAACCCAACACCAACACTGGCACCGGTCTTCACCAATATGACAAATTTGCTATCATTAGTTGGGTCGTTCAAGACTTTTTTGAGTCTCTTGGAATCTAGAAACCTTTTTACAGTTCCACAAGCAGAAGAAAATAACACAAAGCAAGGTATTACAATATTTGAAACATTTTATACTACATTCTATTCCTTTGTAAAGAAAATTCTCACCAATTTGAGAGTCGATGACAACAAAGAATTGTTAGTGCCCCATTCCATTTCCATGTTCTACACATTGACAGTTTCCAAGACTTTAACAACCATGACAACATAATGGAAAATGGGAGCAATGGGGGGGAATGAAATTTTAATATCACTGGAGACGTTAGGGTTGTGGTTGTGTCCTCTGGTTCTATGACCACACTAATCACTAGCATTGTGCTTGTTACAGATCCCCTAACACTATAAATAAGAATGATTTGCAAGAGTTGTAAGAGAATAATCCAAATTTTTTTCTTTTAGTTAACATTATAATAACAAAATTTGGAAACTTGGATTAATAATTCATAGATCAAGAACTTATCACCCAATTTCTTCATAAACACAAACAATGTGTGGACATAACTTCTAATATCTTTTCTTAGTTTTGAAAATATATTTCAATATTCAAAATGACATATTATTGTATGTAACCCATACACAAATAATCAACTGCAAATGTATTAGTTGGCTGTTTTCTGGTAGGCTCATGGATTGTAACACTCATCACTATACTATATGATTTCTTTTTCTTTTTTATTGAACTATCACTTAAAGTATTACCGAATCTTATCCTAAGCTCTTGCATTTATTTAACTGTAATGTCCGTGCATATAATTGAAAAGATTCAAGTTGATTGGAAAGGGCTATTAGAGTGTTAATTTATGGCTATTCAGTGAAACTACATGAGCGGTTGGCTCTGCCCCACCAAGAAGCTGCTCGAAAACTGTCGCAATTACACCACCCGGATAGCATATTGTGATGTGGTTCTACCACTTGAGGTTCGGCTTTAATGCTGACAGCCTGGCCTACTGCTAGAGGGACAAGGCATTAATGGAAATGTTTTTCCACCGTAAGATCCATGGTGGATGGATATGATGGTTCCAACACATCCTGCTAACCCTAAGCATCTCCTTCGTCTGTAAAACTCGCTCATTTCTCATTTGGGTGTGGTATTTCCTGAGTATTGTGGCTCTGCAACTCTGTCAAGGTCAGTAGGGAGTATTGTGGTGGTTCTGAAAATATTTTTAGGGTTAATAGGGGGCACCATGCCGACACCAAACCTCCATGGTTCATCTTCCTCAGGAAAGCTCTCAAGTAATATTGCAAGGGTTTCTACTATACTCTAAACTGAAATTAATTTCCTCGCTCAGACCGAAAACTACTGAAGGTTACTTATGTTGAATGTGTGATCTTCGAGTGCTACCTCATTCCTCTAGCTGAATCACAAAGCACGGGGAAGGTCTCTCCTTCGACATAAGGGATTCAAGTTTGCACCGAGAGTTCCTCTATTTCCTTTTTTGTTTTTCCTCTAGAGAGGGTTAACTATCTCATGGTGACTACAAGTATTCAACTCTCCCTCACCTGGGGTGTTTCTTTCTTAGGTAAGAAGGAAACTTAAAATATTTTTGGTCTTATATCTGGTTAAAAATATGTTCGTGAAATCCAAGGTTTAATCCTCTGGTTTGCCATTGTAGGTAAACCCTCTATCCAATGTCTTTCATGAAGCGTAGCTATGGAAGGCACCCTAATAGCGTAATCATCTTCTGTGTCTTAACGTTGGTCTGCCATGAAACCCTCTAACAACATTGAAGAGGGAAATTTAATTCGTTTGTTTTGTCTACTGTTGATAGTAGTTAAGGGTTTTGATAATTTACTGATGAGAGGGTTTGTTGGCTTTAATTCTAGCTCGGACAAAACTCCATTGCGTAAATAGTTTTTAGCTTCCCTTAAGAGGGTTGCCTTGATGCATAGCTTGGCTATTTTCTTTTCTAGTTGTTTATGGTTGCTTAGCCAGGGTGCACGATATCCTCACTTCCTTCCTTCCGAATTGTACGGAGATCTAAAACAGACTATAATTGCTCTGTGATGATTATATATGTATTCGACATTTTGATTGATGATTAAATGGAAGAAAATTCTGATAGCTTTGGACTAATTGTCACCCTTTGTGTGTTGAAAGGATTCCAATGTTGTTTAATTGTAGAGATAGGGTTCCATCCGATTTATGCATTACATTAAAATGATTTATGGTTCTATTCTCATATAGCAATTGTTTCTTGTGATTCTTAAACTTATTTCTATTGCTATAATTTCAAATTTTCTATGAGAAGGAATTATCTTACAGGAATTTTGAGATTGTTTTCCATGTCATTGCTTGAGATAGTAGTGTGTTGTTTATATTATGTTCGTACGGATAAACAGTTAAAGTTTAGAATGAAATTAACAGTATCAATATTTTTTGGTCATCTGTTTAATAGATTGTATCATTGCGTTACCTAAACCAAGAGAGCATAATCCTAAAAAAAGATAGAATATACTTACTACTTTTCCATTCTTTATACAACAGAATATACTTAAATATTTAGCTATACCAATGATTTTCTGTTTTCGGTTAAAGATAATGCCTTTTAGGAATTAAATAATAAGCCCAAAGTTGGTCACTTATCTGTTTATGATTGTTTTAGAGATGTATAAATACTTTCTGTTTTTCTGGAAGGCCTCACCACCTAGCCATGGACCTGGAAATTACATCCAACATCCCCCTTCGAGCACTTCATGCTCCTGATAGTTACTAGGCATACACAATCTGGTATCTTGGCCTTCAGGACTATTGTCCAACCTCAAGTCGCATACCAGTTTGATTGTTAGCCATAGTTTTGTTTCCCACTGGTTACTTGTGCCTAGATCAAGGAAAAATCTTGCTCATCCTCTCTTGCCTTTTGTTTGTCCCCCTTTCCCCATTCTTTTGCCTCTTTGGGGGAGGAACGGTGGAAACTGTTTCTAAATGTCCAAGGAGTGATGTAACTATTTTCATTCAGTTTTCTTAACAAACCCTTTAAATTCTTTAAATAAAAATATCATAACGTTCTAGCTTTGCCAACCTTAATTCTTTAACAAACTGTGTTAAGCAAAATAACATTTTTTGAAGTACTACGTAAAACTTGGTAAGAAAAATTAATTTTGTGCAATAGAGGGTGTTACAGCTTCCCCCCCTTATGAGGAACACTACCTCTAGTGTTCTTTTAAGAAAATAATGTCGGATAGTATTTCTACATGGCCTCCTCTTCTTCCCAAGTAGCCTCTTCTAAGCCAAAGTGCTTCCATTTCACTTTAGCCTGGGTGATGGCTCGCTTCTGCAAGGTGGTTTCTCTCTGATCGAGAATATGAAGAGGTTATGCAAGAAACTCTCCCTCTTGTTTGACATGTATATTTTCCTAGTTAATTATATGATCAGGGTTGTATGCATATTTTTTTAGCAAGGAGACATGCAAGACATTGTGGACTCAAATGTGGCAGGGGAATGCTAATTTGTATGCCACTGGTCCAATTCGTTCTAGTATTTGGAACGGTCCACATTACCAGGGTGCTAGCTTGGCTCAACCCTTCCACTATAAAGTGTTTCTCCGGGGTTTAGCTTTCAAGTACACATGATCCCTCGAATAAAATTATTTATGAGTCATTTTTTTATCTGCATAAATATTTTGCCTATCTTGAGTGACTTTTAAGTTCTAGTAGACCTTTTTCACTGTGGCCTACATTTCAGCTAACATATCAAGACCCAATGCTAACTTGTTAACCAAGCTATTCCAATCTATGGGTACCCGACACTTTCTTCCATACAAAACCTCAAAAGGGATCATGCCTAATGATTCGTGATGGCCATTATTATAGGTGAACTCTACCATATGGAGGTAGTCCTCCCACTTGTGTGGTTGTGGCATTACGAACATCCTCAACATGTCTTCCTGGACTTGATTCACTCTTTCTTTCTGACCATCCGTTTGTGGATAGTAGGCGGTACTGAATTGAATCTAAGTGCCTAGCCCATCAAAGAGGGTTTTCCAAAATGTGGATGTAAATTTTACATCTCTCTCGGAAATTACTACCTTGGGTATCCCATGTAATCGGAAAATTTCCCTCATGAATATATCTGTGATTTCTACAGTCTTGTAGGTGGATTTTATAGGTATGAAATGGGCGGTTTTGATTAGCTTATCCACTACCACCATAATCAAGTCATGTTGCTTCGTAGTGCGGGGTAGTCCTGTGATGAAATCTAGAGTGATCGTCTCCCATTTCCACTCGAGAATGGATAACGATTGTAATAGACCAGTAGGATGCTAATGCTCCGCCTTCACCAACTGACACTCTAAACACTTTGACAAGTATTCTGCAACATGTTTCCTTAAACCTAGCCAGAAATAATTTTTCCTGATGGCTAACAAAATTTTTTGGTATCCTGGGTGAGGGGTGTAAGGCTTCCTGTGAAATTCGTCCAGTAACAATTGTTTGACAGAATTTTGGTTGGGAACATAAATCCTGTTTCTGAAAGTTAAAAATTTGTCAGAGTTTATAGCATAATCAGATTGTTTCCCCCTCTTCCGATCCTCTGATGCTTGTTGCCAAAGGAATGCATATCTGGGCCTTTCAGGGATGCTTTCTTGATGATTTGAAGAAGGTTAGATTTTATTTGACTGAATTGTATTTCGTAGACACAATGCATTTTCCTTCTAAATGCATCAGCCACTTGATTCTCGTTCCCTTTAAGGTGCTTCATATCGAAGTCAAATTCACTCAAGAATGCGGTCCACCTGGCCTGTCGAGCATTTAAGATAGACTGGTTAAAGAAATTTGTAAGGCTGCTATGATCAATTAATAACATAAATTTCTTTCCTAGGAGGTAGTGCCGCCACATTTTAAGTGTGTGCACTAGTGCGGTTAACTCCAGATCATATGCAGAGTATCGTTGCTCATAGTCCTTCAGTTTCCGCGATTCATAGGCTATGACTTTTCGTTCTTGTGTTAATATCCCACCGAAACCCTCCTTAATTGCATATGTCCATACCACAAATGATTTTTCCGGATATGCTACCTTTAGCACCGGTGCAGTGGTAAGTAATTTCTTTAACTGCTCAAAACTTCGTTGACAATCCATTGTTGAGTGAAATGCATGGCCCTTTTCTCTAGCAAGGTCATAGGAAAAGTTATTTTTGAAAAGCCTTTAATGAATCGATAGTAATAACTTTCCCGGCCCAAAAATGATCTAATGTCAGCAACATTGGGTGTTGTCCATTCCATTATTTTTTTCATGTTTTCTAGATCTACTGCTATTCCCTCAACTGATATAACATGGCACAAGTACTGAATCTGGTCTTTGTAAAAATAACACTAGCTATACTTAGCATACAACTGATTGTCTCACAAAATCTGCAAGACTATTCTCAAGTGCTTCTCATGCTCCTCCTCATTTTTTGAATAAATTAATATATCATCAATAAAAATCAGTACAAATTTATCTAGAAAAGGCTGAAAATGCCATGCATAGGCACATGAAAGTGGTTGGGGCATTGGGAAGGCCGAAAGGCAGTACTAAGAACTTGTAATGACAATAATAAGTTTGGAATGCAATTTTGCAAATGCCATCATCCTTTATTCTGATATGGTGGTCACCAGACCTTAGATCATTTTTTGAGAATACGATGCCCCCCTGCACCTGATCAAATAAATCATCAATATGAGGTAAAGAACACTTCCTTTTTACGGCCAGTTTATTTAGCTTACGACAGTCGATGCATAGCCTTAGTTTCTTATCCTTCTTTCGAACAAACAACACAGGGGCTCCCCAAGGAGATACACTAGGGTCACTGTACCCTTTATCTAAAAGTTCCTGAAGCTGCATTTTGAGTTTTGTTAACTCCAGAGTGCTCACGTGGTAGGGAGCTTTCGAAACAAGAGTTGCTCCTGGTATTAGTTCAATGGTAAAATCAATATCACGTCTAGGTGGAAATCCAGGGATGGTTTCAGGAAACACATCCAAAAAATCTTGAATTACAGGAATATTCTCCAATGAAGTCATCTTATTTTTGTCATTACAGTATCCTACTTGGATATCATAAATTTGGCAGCGCTTTTTAATGCATATTCCTAGCTGGTTAGTAGTAATAGGATGCAATTTATTGTTTTTCTTAATTCCTTGAACTTCCTTTCTTTGCCCCAACTCTGTAAGTCAGCTTACATATTTCTCTTTACAATCCACTAGGGACCAACGCCCTTCCAACTAGTCCATCCTTATTAGTACATCGTATGAACCTAAGGGAAGTATATTTAGATCAACATGGATGGGTTGTCCTGAAACTGTTATATGGTAGTTTTCTGTTTTCATAGATACCTTTCTCTTAGTTCCGGTGGCTAGCTGAGCTAGCCAAGATTTCTTAAATTTGTGTCTTAGCAACTGACATTTCTCTACCACTTTGGGACTAATGTAACTTAGGCTAGCACCTTGAGCAAATAAAACAGAAACAAGTTGATCATCAATCATACCTTCACACTCGATCATGGTGGGCTCGTATTCTTCTTCATGATCGTCCAAAGCATCATTAATTCTGGGCATACTTCTTGCTATATCTCCAACTGTGGAGGTTTCCTGCATATTTGAAAGATGCTCCATTCTAGCTTTGTGTGGGAAGCTCTTGTAATAATGAGATTACCCACATCCTCAGCGTTGCAGAGATTGTTTTGGTGGTTGATCAGTGGTAGGTTTACTAATTCCATTTATCTGTCTATTTTCAGTGTACGCTGGGACCTTGGGTGCATTCCTGGTAAACTTCACAAAAGTTCTTTGCTGATTACTCCTTCCATTTACATTCCATTGTCTGTTTGGGGGTAAATTCTTCATTCTTCTGATTGAAGTTGCTTTGGGCACTTCACTTTTCTATTTCATTTGATGATAACAGATATGAGATTTTGGCATAGCATCATCGATTGTTCTAGGATAGTCAAATTCTAACTTTTCCTTCATAAAATTGGATAGACTGCTAATAAACTCCTGAATTTTGGCTTTTTCCTCCAGCATATAAGCGAGATATCGTAACAGGGAGATGAATAGCTTCACATATTTGTCCATGGTCAAGGTCCCAAACCTTAGCTCATGGAACTCCTTTTATTTTTCATCATAGTAACATTCGGTCAAATATTTGTCCTTAAAATGTTTCTGGAATTATTGCCACGTCACTTGTTCTTCATCAATCTTTCTCACAGTCTTAATTTCTTCCCACCAGAGCATGGCCTTTCCCCTTAATTGGTAAACTTCCAATTGTGCTTTAAGTTTGTCAGTATATTCATAAATCTGAAAATATTTACCCATGTCAATCAGACATGCTTCAACGACCTCTTCAGATTCTCCTTCGAAAAGTGGTGGTTTATTTTTTTTAATTCACCCTGTAATTCCATCTTCTGTATTTTGTATTTATTTGGTCAGAAACATTATCCAAATGCCACTCTTCATCCTCCTTATGTCCCTCTGCTGATTCTACATTTTCCTCACCATGGTGGATTGTTGGGGACTTCTCTCTATCCTCTGTATTGGGGTTTGGTCCTCATTGATTTTGTCGATTGGATAGAATTTTGAGAATCTTTTCCTTCTCCTGCGTCAGTTGTTCATTATCTGTCCTCAAATTCATCATTCCAGTATGTAACTGTTGCACAGTTTCAAGTAGGGCAGCGTTGGCTTTCCAGGATTCTTCTCCCAACTTTATCCATATATCTGGATTGGCCTCAACGTAAGGCACTTCCCGCTAGTTTGATAATATCGATGTCCTCGGTATTTTTGTTTGTTGGTTTTGTCTTCTGCCCCCGTGTTCACATAGGCATAGATATAAGTATTTTGCAATTTTAATTAAATGTGTAATATCTCTCCCATAAGTCTCAGTGTGCGAGCATGGGCTCTGATATTATTTGTAACACTCATCACTATACAATATGATTTTTTTATTTTTTATTGAACTGTAACTTAAAGTATTACTAAATATTATCCTAATCTCTTGCATTTATTTAACTGTAATGTCCATTCATATATTTGAAAAGATTCAGCTTGATTGGAAAGGGTTATTAAAGTGTTAATTTATGGTTGTCTGGTGAAACTACATGAGTTGTTGGATCTACCCCACCAGGCGCTTGCTCGAAAACCATGGAAATTACACCACCCGGATAAAATATTATGATGTGGCGCTGCCACTTGAGGTTCGGCTTTAATTTTGATATCTCGACCTGTTGCAAGAGGTCCAGGGCATTAATGGAAAGGCTTTTCCACCCTAAGATCCATGGTGGATGGATCCGACAAGTCCAACACTTCCTGCTAAACCTAAGCATCTCCTCCATCTGTCAAAATCGCCCATTTCTCATTTGGGTGCGGAATTTCCCGAGTATTGTGGCTTTGCAACTCTGTTAAGGTCGGTATGGAATATATGGTGGTTCTGTGTATATTTTCACGGTTGATAGGGGGCTCCATGTCGGCACCAGACCTCCACGTTTCGTCGTCCTCAGGCGAGCTCTTAGGTAAGATTGTAAGAGTTTCTGCTATACGTTGAACTCAGTTTAATTTCCTCACTTAGAAGGAAAACTACTAAAGGTTACTTATGTTGCAGGTGTTCTCTTCAAGTGCTACCTCGTTCCTCCAGCCGAATCACAAAGCACGAGAAAGGTCTTTCCTCCGAGGCAAGGGCTTCAGGTTTGCACTGAGAAATTCTTTATTTCCTTTTTTGTTTTTATTTTAGAGACGGTTAACTATCTGATGGTGACTACAAGTCTTCGGCTCTCCCTCACCTGAGGCGACTCTTTGTCAGGTAAGAATGAAACCTAAAATGTTTTTGGTCTTATATCTGGTTAAAAAATTATTCACGAAATCCAAGGTTTAATCCTCTGGTTTACCCTTGTAGGTAAACCCTTTGTCCAATGTCTTTCTTGAAGTGTAGATGTGGAAGGCACCCTAACAACATACTCATCTTCTGTGTCTTCAGGTTGGTCTGCCGTGAAACCCTCTGACGACATTGAAAAAAGGAATTTACTTCGTTTGTTTTGTCTACTGTTGAGAGTATTTAAGGGTTTTTATAATTTATCAGATGAGAGGGTTTGTTGGCTTTAAGATCATCTCTTCAAAACCTTCGTTGCATAAATAGTTTTTAGCTTCCCTTAAGAGGGTTGCCTTGATGCAAAGCTTGGCTATTTGCTTTTCTGGTTGTTTATGGGTTCTCAACTTGGCTGCGTGATATCCTCATTGTCTATTTATATTTATGGCTCGAATGGTTTATAAATTATAATGTTGTACTCGTGATATTGTTTCTCTGTCTATTTGAAGTTTATTGTTTCAATAGTTTCATGTAGTCTCTGCTGATACGAGGTCAGTTGGCTTTCAGTCCTTCCTTCTAGGTTGGACAGAGATCCGAAACAAACCATAACTAGTCTTTCATGATTTTATATGTATTCAACATTTTGAATGAAGATTAAATGGAGGAAACGTTCGATAGCTCTGGACAGATTGTCACCCTTCATATGTTGAAATGATTATAATGTTGTTTAATTGTAGCGATAGGGTTCCATCCAATTTATTCATTACATTAATATGATTTATGGTTCTATTCTCAGATAGTTGTTGTTTCTTGTGATTCTTAAACTTATTTCTATTGCAATAATCTCAAATTTTCTATGAGAATGAATTATCTTGCAGGAATTTTGACATTGTTTTCTCTATCATTGCTTGAGATAGTAGTGTGTTGTTTATCTTATGTTCCTATGAATAAACAATATAAATATTTTTTGGTCATCTATTTAATAGATTGTATCATTGCGTTATCTCAACCAAGAGATCATAATCCTAATAAAAGATAGAATATAATTACTACTTTTCCATTCTTAATACAACAGAATATACCTAAATTTTTTGCTATAACAATGATTTTTTGTTCCTCCTTGAAAATAATGCCTTTCTAGGAATTAAATAATAAGCCCATAGTTGGTCACTTATCTGCTTATGATTATTTTAGAGTTGTATAAATACTTTCTATTTTTCTGGAAGGTCTCACCACCAAACCATGGACCTAGCAGTTATGTCCAGCATCCCCCTCCGAGCACTTCCTACTCCTGACAGTTACTAGGCGTACACAATATGGTGTATTGGGCTTTAGGACTATTGTCCATCCTCAGGTCACATACCAATTCGACTGTTAGCCATAGTTTTGTTTCCCACTGGTTACTTATGCCTAGCTGAAGGAAAAATCTCAGCAACCTCTCCTGCCTTCTATTTTTCCCCCTTTCCCCAATCTTTTCCCTCTTTTGGGGAGGAAAGGTGGGCGCTGTTTGTAACTATCCAAGGAGTTATGTAACTTTTTTCATTCAATTTTCTTAACAAACTGTTTAAATTCTTTAAATAAATATATCATAATATTCTCGCTTTTCCAGCCTGAAAATAAATGTTTTTGCAACAGAGGGTGTTACATGGATACCGTATGTTTTTTTCTGGAACGATTAATTGTTTGGTTGACTTAGGTAATTTTGACTTCAAATTCTCGTCACTATTCTCTAGTGGGCATGAAAGGATGGTATTTTTTTAACGCTTTATAGAACTTGAAAATATGGTATTTTTGGTAATGTTTTATTTTTAGGTTAATTATTTTACTTATATTGAAAAGTGTAATTATATTAATTTAATAAAATTTTCAAGAAAATTTTAAAGGTAAAAATGCTTCTTAAATTTTAGAAATTTTAATAGATCTTACTGATATCTAATATAAAAACGTTAAAATATGATATTGCAAAATATTCAAATTACCATTTAGATTTATACTTCACCTGCTTTGGATGAAAATGGACTGTAAACGCAATGATTTTGTGGTGGGCATGAAAGGATGGAATTTTTTAAATTCTTTATAGGACATTAAAAGATGGTATTGATTATAATGTTTTATTTTTATTTTATTTATTTTATATATATCATATATTGAAAAGAGTAATTATATTAATTTAATATTAATTAAATAAAATCTTCTGCAAAATTTTAAAGATAAAAATGTTTCATAAATTTTCAAAATTTTAATAAATATTATTGATCTCTAGTATAATTACTCTAAGATATGATATTGTAAAATATTCAAATTATCCCTTAAAATTATATCCCCTTACATTTACACTTCATCTATTTCTCTAGTAGGAATGAAAGGATGGTATTCTTTTAATGCTTTATAAAACATGGAAAAATTGTATTGTTTGTAATGTTTTATCTTTATGTTAATTATTTTACATATATCATATATTGAAAGGTATAATTACACTAATTTAATATAACATTTTGTAGATAGAAATGTTTCTTAAATTTTAAAAATTTTAATTAGCAAAAATATTCATATATCTTTCTTAGATTTATACTTGACATGATTCCAATAAAAATGGGTCATTATGAGTAATGAAAATATTATGGCAAGATTTTTTATTAACCGCTTCTATATTTTACTCTTCATGTGAGAAGTTGTTTCCCAAAATTGTGATTTTTATCTGAAAACTAGGTAGTTGGCTGATAAGCACTTCGATGTTACATTGAGTATCAAGATAAATATTTGTTTAATTCATAAATTTATCTGGTTTAATTCATATTTATTTAATTAGTTTTTATAATGTTTCTCTTTCTTAAAATTTTGGTTTAGATTATATTAAAACTTTATCAAATAACAAATTTAAATTGTTATATTGGTATTTAGATGCATTATAAAAATGGGTAACAAATAACTAATTTACAATCTTATAAAAAATATTTGTAATTTGTGGGAAAAAAGACAAAAAAAAACATAATTAAAATTTACTTTATTGAGTAATTTTCCTTCCACGAATTTCTGGGGAGTATGATTTTGGATTACTTTTATTTCCACATTTACCATTAAATATAATTTTTCTATGTTGGGGTTTGAGAGTAGAAGTGATTGTTACCTTAGAATTTATGCATACTTCAACTTTTTCATTAGAAAACTTTAGTAACTTTTGTTTTCAAAGTTTTTCATAAAACATGATAATGTGATGTCTTCTTATTTTTTATTTTAAGGGTAGAACACATTTTTTATTTCCATTGTGATTGGTTACACTCAGTTTCTCTTTTTTTTTTTTTTTCTTTTTTTGCAGTTTCAGTCACAACCTCAAATATCGTAGGAAGCTCATCGATGATGTTGAAAAGACGCCTCTTGTCATTTTTCTCAAATCTAGAGTGCACACCAAAATAGAATGCCACTACAAGTAACCATCCATTAGTGGGAATAGCTACCAAAGATATCTAATCTATTTCTTTAATTCCATCCCTTTCAAAGTTAATTCACATAGATGGCTTAAGAAGCTCAAGTGGAACTTCTTCAGCACTATGGTATTCAAGCCCTAGGAAACTTGAACAGGGATCGTTACTCGCCCGACCCAATCCAATTTGTTCTTTGACTTACTATGCAGGTGCTTGTGCATGTATGAAATTTCCATCCCACCAAAGCTCCCAATGCAACATTAAGTGGACGGGTAGATTTATTAACCGCCCAACAAACTATCATACCTGGTTCTTTTGCCTAAATCCCACACACATGATACCCTCCCATTTCAATGACCTGAAACCAGAGATTGCATCGCGGGTGGAACACCCATCTACAAATAGATATGTTTGTCCAAACGAGGCTTCCAATCCACAAACAAATTCATCTCCAACTATCAAACCGCGAAACCCTCTTCCCAGTGGAGCACTGTATACACTGACCACATCACTTTAGAGGCAGGTCATGGGTTTGGATCCATCGACACTCACACCACATAGAGTGATAAAATTAGAGAATCTCAATTACTTTATTATTCAAATGCAATTACATGTATACAAGAAGTGTTGTCTCAATTTAGGTAGACTATATTGGACACACAATCTGTTGGTCGAGGAAATCTCTCAACCACACACCAAACTAGGAACAAGTACATATAGCCAACTCCTATAGAATATGAATTGACTCCTTACATAGAAAGAATCACAGCCAGAGACAAGTAGGAATTACATATTCCAACACTCCCCCTTAATGAGTACCTGTCTCCATATCAATGTGCAAAATCTAGCTGTGGTCAAATATACCAAAAAGAATATGTTGATGTCCATATAAAGGAACAACCATCTATCAGAATGCATGGGTGCAAACCGCTGCAACCACTAGTCTTGTAGGATGCCCTTCACATACGTGGTTCTGTCAACCATTATAACTGCACACGTGTACTTGTACTTGTACCTGTAAATCCCCCTCCAATATCATCATGGGTTTTATTGGATTACCTATAACCATTCTCTGGGTTTTAACGGATCACCCTCAACCATGCCACCAACGGCTCTCAGCCACCAAGGCTAAACACAACCACCAAGGCTCATCTCAGCCATGAAGGTTCAACATATCCATGAAGGCTCTCCAGCCACTATGGGCCACAAACCTGCCACTAGGGCACTCCAGCCACTCTAGGCTACAAACTTACCACTAGGGCACTCCAAAGACACGACTCAACCAAGCCGAGGGTTTTCTCGGCTAACCCTAAACCATGCCAATGGGAATCTTTGCCCCACTTCACTCTTACATGTAGTTTCTAGCTTACCACAAACATATATTATGAATACAAAGTGGTTTTTAGATTACCACGAACTATATGGGGATACACATGCCTTACAAGGCTTACATTTCACACTCCAACTCTGGAGTTACCAGGTACATAGTTTACAAAGACCACTATAAAACACCCTAGACTTGCTTACTAATAAAATGTGACTCATAAAATAACATGCTAGTGAGTCTATTCCAGAAACTCACACTAACTCACACAAACTTTCACCTAGTTGTCCATCATCTTCCAATCTTTGATGCATCTCCTCTAATTCCATCTTCACAGTCATGTCTTCATCATATCCCATGGTTAATCATTCCTGCAAATAAATTTATCTATTGTTGGAATGGCCAATTCCAACATAGATTCAAACTCTTGAAAATAGTGGGCCAAACTAATTGTGAACTTCTAATTGTTAGCCATATTTACATTAATTACATGAGAATTTTAATGACTTGAATCAATGTGCTAAGAAAAAACGATGGAATACCTTATATAATGAGTCACTTTTCAATGACAACTTTATCACTCCAATTCTAGAATAAGAAATAGAGGCACAATTTATGCAACTGGCAAAGGCATTTCAATCACTGGAGTCACAGGAGGGCTTTTAGATTTCTCAAGTGGAATTTTGTCTTTTGAAGCATCTCCAGCTTCGACTTCATTTCTATTTCGGTGATTGTCATCACATTGTTCAAAGTAATTGCCTACACCTGCAATATGGCTCGACCATGAAGATTCTTCTTCATCATATCATTCCTCATTCCTCACAATCCTCTCCATTACTAAAAGCCTCTTTAACATCAAAACCTATGAGAATAAATTCATCTTTGTTAAGCTCATCTTCCTCATCATGTTGATCCTTTTCTGGACAATTATGCCCTATGGCATGGCGATGGCCTCTGTACCCACATCGCCCTTCCTCAATGGATATAATCACTAGCAATTTTGTTTGTCAGCTTATGCACCAGTAGTTAATTGTAGGCACCACACAAATCTGCAATGAGTAGAAATCAAAAAATTCTAACACGACATTGACAGGCTTTCTTTTAGCCTCATCACAGTGGGACTCACAACAAGAGTCAAGGAAAATTATGATCTTCCATAAACAAAAGACACAATTTCCACACATTTCATTAATTCTTTTGACAGGGCACTCATTTTCGACATCTGAAGAAATACACATGAATCTTTGGATAAACTTACACGTAAGGAATTGAAGAATAGTTCCTTCACCGTGACATAGATCTGATACAGTCAATGTGTCAGGGGAACTGGACTATACTATCTCTTCAATGGGTTCTGGAAAATCTCTCACCGTCTCTAATGAAAGCCTTTCTCAATGCTTAACCTAGAATAAATCAGAATTGACAGCTCCAACATCTCTTCTCTTTTAGCTACGCCACACTCTCCAGAGCGAAAATCCATCCACAGAGCCACTGAAGAGCCACAGATTGGACAAGCTGAGTGTAGAGACGCTCCTCCACTTCTCCCCTCCACTTTCACTGTACCATCGATTGCCGGAGGTTGTAATATTTTAACTGATCACACCAAAAAATGAAGATAGCCACTACTTAAATGATCCATGCTGTGAAATGCTCACGCTGATCCATCGCTAAAAATATCCGCGCTGTGTGGAGGAACCAATCGTCAACAACTCTGCCTTCCAAAAGACGCCCGCAGGTCTTCATTGGCAACATAATTTACAACGTCCTGTATATGTCAGACTAGAGCAACAGCATGCTTAACAACAGGTGCTTAAAAAGACTGATGGACAAACCACATACATTAAAATATTTATTTCCTCAGCCCGGGCCAAGCCCATGAGGGGCCAGGCCGTGAGGGCTCTTATACGATGATAAAATTAGAGAATCTCAATTACTTTATTATTCAAATGCAATTACATATATATACAAGAAGTGTTGTCTCAAGATAAGTAGAATATCTTGGACACACAATCTGTTGGTTGAGGAAATCTCTCAACCACACACCAAACTAGGAACAAGTAGATATTGCCAGCTCCTATAGAATAGGAACTAAATCCTTACATAGAAAGAATCACAACTAGAGACAGGTAGGAATTAGATATTCCACCATAGAGCCGACCTGTTTTCTCGATAAGAAGCCACCAAAGAAGCCATAGACCCCGTTTCCAACTGCACACCATTCTCACAAGTATTGTCCCTCGCCATTACCCAAAAGCAAAAAATGCAGATCTCAACCTCTAGTTCTTTGTGGATGCCATTAACCCTAGATTGCGCTCTACATTATGATATTTAAGAAATATCCCATATCGTAACTATCACACAACAAATTGAATCGTAACTGACTAATACTCATTTTTAATTGGATGGCAGATGTTACTTCCATCATCTAACACTTGAATCAAAGGTAAATAAAGGTACAGGTGGCACAGGAGGGGAGTTCTTTTGAGATGGAATGCCTTACGGCATAAATATTTAGTTGCTCATGTGAAGTAATATAATTTTATATCAAAAAAAATATTTTCAGTTTTGAGTATGAGGAAGATGTATAACTCTTATATTTTTTAAAATATTTCAACAAAGGAGTTCAATAACTTACTTGAATATCCACATTAATTTATTTTTGTAATTATCAACTTTCTTTAGTGCGCTTGGGATAGCTCAATTGCTTATGGGCGTGGGAATGAAGTCTCACCAAATTAAAAGTCTTGGGTTCAAATCTTGTGTTATCCCCTCGATCGAGGTGTGAACTTGGACATGATGAAGACGTAGTCCTACCAAGCTTACAAAAAATAATAAAAACATTATCAACTTTCTTTATATATTTAAAAATTATTTTAGGCTTGATTATAATAAAATATTGCAATGCCCAAAAAATAAGAAATAATTGGGAAAGTAAAAAAATTGATTACTTTCTAATATGTGTACCATTTAATTATTTATATAAAGTTAATTTATGATATTTGATTAATAATAATAATAATAATACCAACAACAACAACAACAACAAATTCAATATATACCATAAATCAACTATTTCAATATTAATATGTATTTTAAAATATATTAAATAAAATTATTTTTAAGTTCTAAATGGAGGTCTCTATCAGGAGACTAGGGTTTCCCTAGTAACTGATAGTTTTCTTACAAGCCTAAAGCATGCTCGAGCTTGTTTGGATGGTTTAATTGTAGGGATTATTATGCTTGTTGAGTCTTTAAACCCATAGCTTCTCTTGTTTTTGTTGTCATCCATGTTTTCTCTACATTCTGTTCACAATGACATGGAGAAGGAAGCAACTTTCAAAGCCTCGCTATAGTCTCAAAAACCTTAGTGACTTCTCCTCCCAAAAACAAAATTGTGAAGAAATTATCTGAGACCCATGTAGTGGATCTCTCTCCTTAATATTTGTGCAAGAGAGCCTTGTCTCTCTTAAAAAATATGTTGGCTGGAAATTTCATGGGCTTTTGGCAAAATCTAGAAGCTGTTGAAACTTTGATCATAGAACAATGGTTCCTGAAGATTCAAGGACAAGTAACTTTCATTGAAATTGGAAGGGGATTCCATGTCCTCTTGTTTCAATACAAAAAATAAAGAGATTTTATTTTCATATCAGGTTTGTATTTCATGGGCTCCATAGGCCTCTTTATCACTCCATGGACTCTTGATTTCAATTTAGATTATGACATCACTAGATTTCTAGTGTGGGTTTAGTTTTCACACCTCCTTGTTCATCTCTAAGGCTTGATGCACTGAACACAATGGAAACAATATGTGCCACTATCTATATAAAGAATAAGCAAAATGAGGACAATTTTATTGTTCTTGCATCTATGTTGACCCTACTAAAGACAAACCTTGGAGAATGGAGCCATATCATAGAATTGGACTATGAGCATATTTAGTTTAAATACATAATTTGTCATTGTCAAAGGAACTTCATCGAAAAATTCCGCTAGGAAAAGATATGAACAAGCCCCAACCATTGTTTCTAAAGGTATGAGCTTCCAACCAACATAAAAGAAAATATGAAAATAACATAACAAGCTTACAGACCCAAAAAATATGTTGCAACATATTCAATCCCGAAACCTTCCTTCAACAAAAACTCTTTTAAGGCCCTTCAAGATCCTGGACAAGAAGAATATACCCCTATGACGGAATCCCCTAATGAGGATTAGGGAAATTGAAAAGTGTTAGTGGAAAAATAATAGTAAGCCTCTTCATTGGTTATCCCTCTTGGTCCAAGCCATATTTTGAGAAAACATTAGAGGAAATTTTAGCCTAAAAGCAACATGAAGAAATTAATAAAAGAATGCTATGTAGATAATTTTTTAATATTACGTTATTTTTATCTATGGAAATTAGAGTAGTTCATGCAAAATCATCCATGGGAGAAAACACTAGAAAAACCTTCTTGTCAAGTGCAATGTGAGCCCCTCTCAGATAGGAAATCCAATAAAGAAAACCGAGAACGCGAAATAGATTCTAACTTGGCTTCAGGTTTCCAACTCTGTGCAAATTATCTACTCCAAAAGCCCCACAAATAGCTCAATGTACTATTTTTTCATTCTATTATGCTCGGAATACTAAGAATATATTGTTGTAAACATGAAGAAGGTCTCAGTTGTAATACTTATGGAGATTATTGGGATATGTATCCCATGAGTTTAGTTATTGTCTCAATGAAAGATCCTATAATGAAATGGCAATGCATTGAATTCCCCTCATATTTCTTGTGACTAGGCACAAATTTAATAAAATCACTTCTCATTTGTGTCTTTTATATCTATATATATATATATATATATATATATATATATATATATATATATATATATATATATATATATATATAGATATATATATATGTATATATATATGTATAACAAAGTTACTTATAAAATAACTTAAAAAATGTAAATTCTTATGGTTAAAACATTTTAATATTTTAATTATTTATAATTCTCACCATTTTTAGGTATTTTGTTCAATAAGTTTTGTCTAAAATCCAACAAAGATGGGTTGGAATTCTAGGTTTGGGTTATGTTGTGTACACAATCCAAGTGTCCAAGAGATATTTGGAAGGGTTTAATCCATTTTGGTATTCAAAAATACACACAGTGTGTGTACCATGTGCATTTTTTCATTTTATAATTGTATATGTGAATGCAGAAATATCTATAATGAGTATAGATCTATCTTAACAATATGTTGAGCAAAACATCATTGAATTGTCACCCTTAAAGGAGAAACAATTTCCTCAAATTTTAATATTTTTCAACTCCCAATATATTTATAGTTAAAATAGATATACTTTAATTTTCTCATGTCAATCTCATGTTAAGCATGAAAGGAATCATACATCTCCCTTATAGTAAATAATACTACATTCAAATGTTTTAACAATAATATCATTTTACTTTCTACTTCACTAACATTGAAATGGTTTTTTGTTATTAATAGTTTTTCAAATTCCATATATAAACTATATATTAAGATTTGCATGAATTACAAGGGTCTCTCAAACATAAATATAAAGACATAATCACATTTTTAAAATTTTGAGTTACCTTTTCTTTTTATATACTTGTAAATTTGGTACACTATTATTTCATTTATGTTAGGCATCTAAATATTTTATTTATAGTTGACATTTTTTAGTTAACTCTACAATGAGTTTTTTTTTATATCCTTGTAAATTTGGTACGTGACTAATTGACATTAATTGACATATTTTTTGGTTATTAATATCTTTTAAAATGATATATGTGAACTCCATATAAAAAATTGAAGGGCACACATATCTCCAAAATCACCTATAGGCCAAATAAGGAATATCTTACTTTCAATCACCTTACCTTAGGTTACATTATTTAAGGTCCCATTTTAATATTTCTTTATGAGTGACATTGAATTATTTTTTATTAATAACTTTTTAAAATGTAGTGTGAACTCTATGTTAATTACTTAAGAAGTTATACATTTCTCTCATATTGGGTTGCGAAAGGTTTTTTTTACACCTAATAAGTTTCTCACATTTAATCACTTATATATCAAATATATTTTGAAATATTTATTTAATGGGAACAAATTAAAATGTCATACTATCTCATATATGTTAGTTATTAATGTTATGCAACTAAAGATACAACTATTTCATAAAAGTCACAAAGAAGTCACTTACAACATGTGTATTCCACTGGGACTTGAACTTCAAATCTCATGGTTTACACAATACTTTACAACAAAAGAATCCCTAATTAAGATTCCCATAATGATCTATTTTTCTATTTTCAATTTAGATTTACAGCATCCATTTTTTTATATGTTTCTAATATCTTAGATTAACCCGAAAAAAAATTTATAATCAAAATATAACCCATACAAAATCTACCATAAACTCATTTTTTTAATCTTTATTTTTAACAGGCTCTTATATGTATATATATATATATATTCAGGAGGGAGTTTAAACTTGGAATCTCAACCAATCAATATTAATCACCACTAAAACTACCCTTGCGAGAAAATATATTATATATTTTCAATCAAATTTATATATTGAAGATAATAAAACAAAATCATAAAATAAATAACTTAATTTTTTATAATTTTTTATTTCCGCTTCAGGGTTTTCTGTTCTTTAGAAATTCGTTTAAATATCGATCACTCCTGCATTAAAATATAAATAAGAAAAACAAAAATTTAAGTTTGAAATATTCAGTAAATATTTCACACTATGGTTCGTATATATTTTTCATTTCTTGATAATGTCTATAAACATGGAACACGACGATTTCAAATTGAAAGTATTGGACGTAGGCGCACGTTTTCACAGTGATATGATGGGTTTTCAAACCGAAGCATCCCTAATCTCACAGCATTACATCATCACAGATAATCGTTTGACGACTTGCAGTTCGCTGGCCAGGCTTTCCACGTGTCTTTGCATGCATCTTATTACAAGAAGCGTCGATCTATTGACTTTTACGCCTCAAATTTATCAAAATATTGTTGAATATCGCAAAGTTTAGGTATCGTTCGGTTGCATCATGTGATAGTTAAAGATAGGATCCAATACAATAAGATGGAGTGAGGCTTCCACCTCCAAGTTACAAAGGTTAGATTTCAAGTTATAAAGGTTATATGAATGTTTACAAGTTAGCAAAAGGTTAACATAAAGCTTTAAAAGATTTTGAAATAGGCTTATCCATGTTTTTTTAACTTAATGGTCTTATGAATATTAGTTGTAATTTGTTGTTGAGATTAATTTTTTTATTATGTAAAGTGAAGATAGGTTTTTTTATGCTAGTGCTTTAGAATTTTCTATTTGAAGTTATAAAATTTATATGAATGTGTACAAATTAACAATAATCAAATGACCTGCGCATTTTACTAATAAATTATGTAGTTATTAAAGAGATATGGAATATTTATTTCTAAATAAAATATTCAATACTTAAATAACTATCTAGATGTCTTATATAGCCACTCTCTCTCACTCTTCTTACATTGTTTGTACAAATTCAACATGTCTAAAAAATTTCTAATCATTAAATAACTAATATCTTTATTATTCATTCATCCACTTGGCTCTGTAATTTTTCAAATTTTTAAAATTTCCCATTATCATTTTTCTTGATTATTTCAAAAAACGTTTTATTTTTAAATTAAAAAATGTAAGATAATATATTAAACTTATACTAATATGTATTGTTAATATCTAACTTCCATTTCAAATTACATAAAGAAATAAAATGCATTTTTACTCCAATGTTCACACTCATGAAATCCATGTAATTATCCTTGTAGGAAGTTTACTTTCATGAATTTATTTATTCATAACGTAATTTTGAATGGGATCCAAATAATGGATATATTTCTTAAAATATTGAATATGTATCAACATTACTGTTGATACCAATACAATCAGTACCAATAGTGAGGTTATGGTCATCTTTTCAAGTAGACATTTTCATAGTAGGGAGAAAATCAATATAACATGGAAAATTTCTATGTTAAATATATTCCATTTACTCACATAAGAGGCTGGTGGTTATTAAGGTCTTGGGGATTGCAATTAGGTATAACATGGTCCTTATACTTTGTGAGTTGCTTCGTATGATCTTCCCTCATGGAAATGTGAAATTTATTTATCTTGTATAAACCTCTTCTTACAACAGTTACACATGTATAAGATTAATTAGAATATATATATATATATATATATATATATATATATATATATATATATATATATATATATATATATATATATATATCATTCTTCCAACAAGTTCTTACTCATATTAGCACGTTCATAACTTCATATTCAAGTTGATAGATAATGTCCTATCCACAACTTAGGCATGTAACTTACTCACTTTGCATTACATAACCATGGAGTTCTTCATATCCACTTGAGAGGTCATTATTAGATTCGAATAAGTATATTATTCGAATTGTACAAATCATATATATCCATCATCAACCAAGTTACTTGTTCATACACCCAATCAAACTATTTGACAAAATTAAGTAACCCTTGATATTTTCATGATTCACATATATCCATGACATGAAAAATTATTAGAGTGTATAATCCAAAAGAGTATCAAGCATCAATCTAGTCAAAGCACATCAATCAAGAAAGTCAGATGATCATCAAATCTAGAATGCACTCAATGATTATTCTAAATTATAGTGAAAAGGGAGGCATACATTGCTAAAAATTGATATTAACTTTATCAACATACAATATTGATAATCTCCTAATCTCATTATTTTCAAAAAAATAACATGACATTATTAAAACATATATATTAACCCTTTTTAAGGAAGCTTAAACTTGAATTATTCCAAATTTAATTAAAAATCATATCTGTGGGATAAAAATATGAATATGAATAATTGAAGATGGGGTGGAAAGTGTTTCTATGGAATTTTTAGGAGGGTTACCTATGTCCAAAAAAAAATCATGATTATCTTTATGTTGTGGTGGATTGTTTCTGCAAGACGTTTATTTTGATGCCTTGTAAGAAGTAGGTTACAAGTGAACACATTGCACAAATGTTCTTTAAAAATGTATGGGTGCATTGTGGGTTGCCCAAATCTATTATTTTTTATCAAGATTCTCGATTTGTCGGGAAATTTTGGTCAAGCTTATGGGGACTCATGGACACAAAGTTGAAAAATATCACATCATTCCATCTACAAACCGATGTTCAGACAAAAGTGGTGAACAAAACAGTATTACATCTTCTTTGTGTTTATTGAAACAAACATCCTAATCTTTGGGATGAACACTTACACTACATTCAAAACGCTTACAAACGGGCAAAGAATTCATCGACTCAAACATCTCCATTTGAGGCATACTTGGGATACTTCCGAATATAACCTTTTGATTTTAGGTTTGGGAAAGATGCTGCTATTAGTGGAGATAATGAAGATTCATTGAAAAAGTTAAAATGGTGCATCAAATGGTTCAAGAACACTTGGAAAAGAGTCAAGCCAAGTACAGGACAAGGCATGATAAGCAAGACCACAATTTTCATGTTGGAGATGAAGTTTTGCTTTACATGAGCAAGGAGAGACTTCAAGGAGAAGGTAAAAAATTGAAACCAATAAGGTATCAACCTTTTAAGTTTTAGAAAAGATTGGTAATAATGCCTTCCAGTTGGATTTGCCTCCATATATGCAAATGTATTTAGTTGTTAATGTTGAGAATTTTAGATTATATCGGCCTCTTTTAATTGAGGATCGAGGAGATAATTTTCAGATTCCTTTAATAAAATATTTCTCTCCTAAATTTCATGAATATTTGCAGGAGGATATTATCCTTGACAGAAAAAAAAGAACCTCAAGAAGAGGGAAGGTGGAATACCTTTGTGTGGGGCTCAATGGTACAAATCCAAACAAAGCCAGATGGATTGAGATTGGAAGTGTGAGGTAACTATGCCCTCATATTTTTTTTGACTGAAAATAGTCTTTTGGACGTCCAAAACATTCTATTGTGGAGGAGTGATCCAAAGGATTAGTAAACTGCTCAAAATTGGAACAAGTGTTGAAAAATGCTCGAAACTAGTGCCAAAGCGTAGATCTCGCCGACCTGAATCCAACGCAACTTGAATCACTCAAAATCGATATCGTATGCTCCCAATATTTCATTCTGATCTCTTTCCCAAACAAGTAAAATTTTTGCACGTTGGATGCAGGACTACTAACTGGGCAGTTCATACAATGAATCAACAGGTTGACTGTATAGGTTCACTGGTATTCTCGGACCAATGGGAGGCCACCAAGTGGCCTCATATGATTAATTCGATTTGGTAAGTCTTGATTGGTGGCTAGAGCTTTTAAATGGACCAATGGTGGGATGCCATGTGGCACCCCGACACAGCATAAAATTTTGGTATGGGTTGGTCGAAGGCCCGACTGGGTTCAAACAGTGGGATCTCTGAACAAGAAATGCGACGCTCTACTGCATCTTGAATGATATTACTTAATAAACCATAGCATCGAAATCCTATTTAAAATTTAAGCAGTTTGAACTTTTGGGGGGGGGGGGTCGGGGCATAGCCCCTCGCCCCTGGTCACTACACTACCCATGAGCCCATGGGAAAAGCGACAAAGCGCTCGGGGCTTGGCCCTTACCCACAGTCTAAACCTTGAACCATACTGCCGAAGGCAGACGCAACACAGAGCTTAGTGGGATGGATGTGGATAATATGGGGGCCAACCCCAAGCTATATGCGCCATGGAACTGAATGCTGATAGACTAGGGGGCTAGGTTGACGGGGTTGGGCATTAGCCCCGAGCCTGATGCTCATTGTCCTATGTGGCCCAATTTTTTCTCCAATAAGCCTTTTTACACATTTAAAAGAAATAACAAATTGCACCTGAACCGACGAGAATCTCACTGATGTTGGGCAAAATTGGCATTTGACAGGCATTGAAATGGAAGAATTCATAGAACAATTAGTAGAGAAGTCTAATTTGTAGAGGAGAGTGAGTAGAGAAGCCTAGTTTGTAGAGGAGTTAGCAGAAAAAATTCTCTAGAACATAACTTCTTCAGTTTTTTGCCAAATTGAGCCCAACAAGAGCCCAAGCGGGGTCTCTTTTTACTATTATGGAGCCATTGGAGACATAATTCTTACACTATGAGCATTGTAAATCTATATAAAGACAAGTTTGAGCACTTAATGAAAGAGGCCCAACATTGGAAGTTGAACCAGGTGATATAGGCGAGGAAAGGGCTAAACTACTTTATCATTTTGTAAAAATATAAAAATATAACACAATACTCTTAGCCTCATAGATAAATTTAAAAGGTATAAATTTTCAATCAAAAATCCTATCTAAAGAGTGGTGCCTAACAACTCACGTAAATAATTGTGAAAAGTAATATTAATTTATTTTATTTATGTATAAAAACAATACTTTCAAATTAATTAATTCCATTGATCAAATTAATACATATTTTTTTATATGACTCTAAATCTATAAATTAAACTTAATCATTAATGATTTGACATCTTCCTAACATTTACATGTTAAAAAACGATTAGATGTTTAAGTAAAATTTAAATGTTAAACTTGATCTTAAATTCATATTAAACGTAATGATTAGATATTTACCTAAGATTTACATGTTAAACTTGATCTGAAATTCATATGAAACGTAGATCAAATTCATATGAAACGTAGAGGCAAGCAGCACCATTGTCGTTGTTTACTTGAGAAGACAAACGTGAGTCTGTCTGTCAAAACGAGCAATCAAATTTGTATAGTAATACTCCGCTGCGTTCAGCGCGGGGGACCCAAGCCATTTGTATCAAAGTATGGAGAAAAGTTTATGGGATAGGGGCACCGGGTAATATAACTAGATCCAAGTTTCACGTGGAGAGAGTTCTGAGCAATGTAGATAAAATTAGTACATAGACCAATGCAATCGGATAAACTCTAAACTCGTTAATAATTAATAATCGAGGGAAATTTTTAAAACCATATATTTTAAATAACTCGTTAATTATGAAAATAGTTTCAACTATATATTTAAACAAATATAGAAAATAGTAAAATATTTTGTTTTTTTATTATATAATTATTTTAGAAATAAAAATTAGTTATATATATTATTTTTTTATTAAAAATTTTTGTTCAAATTCATAAATGACTTTTAACTAATATTATAGAATTTTATTTAATATTAATAAAAAATAGTAAAAAAATATTAATAGTAAATTAAAATGATTATCAAATTATTAAATACAAAAAACAAATTCATTTGAATATTTATATTATTTGAATATTTATATTATTTTAAGGAATATATTAATTTTACTTTTAAGAACAATTATGTTTTAAAATACATTTATTTATATTTTACATACAAAATGTAAAAATTTTTAAGATGTATTTTTCAATAAAAATATTATCATTACAATAAGACTTGTAGTTGAATAGGTTTGGATTCTCCATCACAACAATACAAAATTACAATTAACAAAATATCTCATTCTACCAATCAGTAAACTCTAAATTCGTTGGATTCTAAACCTTAATTCTAAAATAAATTTAGTATTTTTAGTTTAATTTAATTATATTTAAACGAAGCGATAATTACTAGCTACTATATAGCATTTATTTATTTATAAATAAATAAAATAATATCATTTAAAAAATAATTTAGATATTTTAAAAAACAAATTTATACAAATAATTATCAATTATATATTAAAAATTAACACTATTACGATAAATTATATTCCGACCACTTATAACTACTTTAATTATTAAAATAATGTAACTCAAAATACAACTTTTTCTAAAATTAAGACTATTACCCTAAATTATTTTCCTACCACCTTATAACTATTTTAGTTATTAAAATGATGTAACTAAAGGTACAACTTTTTCTAAAAATAATGTAGGCGCACGTTTTCAAACCGCATTACATCATTAGAAAAATTAACACTATTACGATAAATTATATTCCGACCACTTATAACTACTTTAATTATTAAAATAATGTAACTCAAAATACAACTTTTTCTAAAATTAAGACTATTACCCTAAATTATTTTCCTACCACCTTATAACTATTTTAGTTATTAAAATGATGTAACTAAAGGTACAACTTTTTCTAAAAATAATGTAGGCGCACGTTTTCAAACCGCATTACATCATTAGAGATATGTTACTTGATGTTTTACTGTTCGTTCGCAAGGCTTTCCACATCGGTTCCCTTGCAATTTGCATCTCAATACAACAAACTTCGATCTTTTGACTTTTTAAGTCTCCAACAGTTCTCAAAATTTCCACAAGATTATTGATTATTGAAAACTTTTAGGTATCAGTCGCTTTCCATGCTCGTCTCATCTAATATTTAAAGTTAGCATCGAGATACAGGGAGTGAGGATTCTACATCTTGAAGTTATAAATACGAGTTAGCAATAAGTTAACATAAAGCTTGAAGAGATATTAAAATCAGTTTAAGCTTATTAAATCTGTATGTATTATTTTTAATTGAGTTATTTTATAAATATATGCATTTATAAGTTGTAATTTGTTATTGGAGAATTTTATTTTTTTCTGTAAAGGGAAGATAGGGTTTCTAGTGGTTTGTTTAATTTTGTGAATTGAAAAGGGAGTGTAGCTATCTCTTTGAAGTTATAAAGGTTATATAAATGTGTATAAATTAACAATAATTAAATGACTTTATTTTTTCACTAATCAGTTATATAGTTATAAAAGAAATATGAAATATTTATTTCAAAATAAAGCTCATTCAAAATTTAATATAATTAGGAGAAAATCGTTTAACATTTTATTTTGAAAATTTCTCCAAAAAAATGCTTGATGTCTTGTATAGAAATTCTTTATCACTCTTCTTACATTATTTGTACAAAATAAGAAATGTCTACTCATGCAAAACTTCTAATTATGTATTGACTAATATATTTATTATTCATCCATCCACATGTCTCTTGCATAAATAATTCTAATTTCTAAAAATGTATATTATTGTTTCCTCTCTCAACAATTGTGCTAATTTTCAATGTATCCTATTATTTTTTCTAACTTTCTTGATCTTTTCATGTATTATTTCATTTTAAAAAAATGTAAAATTGTATATCAAATTTATACTAATACATATTGTTAATGTGTAACTTCCATTTTAAATTCCACATAAAAATAAAATTTATTTTTACCCTAATACATACTCTTACTCTTATAAAATACATGTAATTAACCTTACATTAATATTACATTAAAAATTTAAGTATTCATAATATAATTTTGAATTACATTCACATAAAAGATACCTTTCTTAAAATATTTTCCATAGATTATACAAATTATCCTCAAGTGACTTCATAGCACATTCATCGATGGTTAGAGGGTGGACATATTTGGAGTTTAAGCCTTTGTGATTTATTTATGTATATGTGCTCGAATTTTTCATTTTAATAAAATCTTCAGCCTCTTACAAATTAACAATTTGTCACTTTTCTCTTTGTATATTAAGATTGCCATCATTTGGATAAAGGCATTATAATGGCACTTGGTGGATATTCAATTTAATTAAATATAAGTTTTTTTTAGCTTAATAAAATGTGAGAGCTTAGGATGATTTATATTTTGTTATTTCTCTACCCACAGGGGAAATGTTTTGCATAAATGATTAAGAGAACCTATAGTTTAAAGAATGTAACACGTGTTTAGTTGTAAACATTTATGTAAAGAGAACTTAACGAGAAAGAATGGACACTCACGTTTTTTCATATTTTAAGTTAAGAAAACAAAATCTATCACACAGAAAAAATATATATGAATAATGTTTGGGGAATTTATTATTATTATAATGATTAAAGTATAGAAAATAATAATGTATATATATTTTTTTCAATTGTGGTTTAGGTAGATCTATTTAAAAGGATTTATCCACGGGCTTATTTGATCGCCTAACTTGAAAGGTGTCTCGAAAATTTGACCACATAACTTTCCAGTTGGCAAGTTACTTAACAATGAGAATTCTACTCATTGAACTATCACGTAGAACTATGATGTATATATATATTAATATAATATAAATTAATTTTAAAAATAAATAAATATATTAATATAAAATCAATTATATTTATTTTATTTTATTTATTTAATTATTTATTAAAAAATTAATAATAATTATGATAATGTTTGAAAGATAAAAATTAATAATGTAGATTTTATAAATTTCAAATAAAATATAAAAATATAACAGAATACTCTTAACCTCATAGATAAATTTCAAAGGTATAAATTTTCAATCATAAATCATATCTAAAAAGTGGTACTAAAAACTTAGGTAAATAATTGTGAAAAGTAATATTAATTTATTTTATTTATATATAAAAACAATATTTTCAAATTAATTAATTTCATTTTCCTATAAGTTAAATTGATCAAATTAATATATCTTCTTTTTATATGATTCTAAATCTATATATTAAACTTAATCATTAATGATTTGACATCTTCCTAACATTTACATGTTAAACTTAATCGTTCAAAATGTTAAACTTAATCTCTTGAACGATTAGACGTTTAACGAAGATTTAAATGTTAAACTTGATCTGAAATTCAGATGAAACGTGAATTGCCAGTTATGACATGTGAAAATACTATTGTAGAGATTTGACGGGTAACAATTAGGATTGGGAAAGCCAATCGTCAGAAGTTCACAATATTCCGTATTTTGCGTGGAGTTTTCCTTCACCATTTGTATCAGTGAAAGAGCGGTACTGCAGTGTCGGTTGGTAAGGGTTCACCACTTTCTTTGAAGTTCAGTTTCTCATATCAAAATTTCGACAGATGTTGGTTTTAGCTTGTGAGAGATCCTTCCTTGACCGCGTTCAATAAGACTTCAGAAAGCCGCTGCTTGAATGTTTCTGACGGTTCAGCCCCACGCGAACATAAAAATATGTCGTCGACGGTGGTTTTTAGTTGTCAAACATGACTGTTCGACTTCCAAGTCTGTGCCGTGTTTAAAAGATTCGCAATGAACGACTTAATCAGAAGAATTATGTGCCTAAGTGTCTTGAGTCTTTGGCTAATTTTTTTTTCTAAAAATTTTGCAGTAATAGTATTTGAATTATGGTTTTGATGGTGGAAATAGATTTAGCTCCCTCAAAAACCTTTGAGACACCCAAAATTTTGAAATTTGACAGCTGTAAAAAAATCAAATTCTATTATTAATATATATTTGAAAATATTATCTATTCAAGACTTTTAATATCATAATACTCATCACTCTTATCTTTTTTATTATAATAATAATAATGATTTAATAATAATTTGATTTTTATCTATTCAAATTTATATCTTAAAAATATCTACGATTAAATAGGAATTATATATATATATATATATATATATAACAAATAGTTCATTTTCCAGCCAGCTTTAAATCATATTAGCATGTTCACACCATCATATTCAAATTGATGGATAATGCTCTATCCACAATATAGGTGTGTAACTTACCTCATTTTCATTACATATCCATGTGGTTCTTCATATCTACTTGAGGTCATTAATAGATTTGTAGAAGTAGGCTACCTTAATAGTACAATTCATATATATACAATGTCAAATCAACTCACTCCTTCAAACACCCATTAAAACTATCCAACAACCTTATATAACTGTTGATATGTTCAGGATTCATATATATTCATGGCATGATGAAATTTTATATTACGGTAATCCCGAAGAGTACCAAACATCAATGTAGCCAAAGCACATCAATCAATAAAGTCATGTAATTAAAAAATCTAAAATGCAGTCAATTATTATTGTAAATTATTGTGAAAAAAGACATTAAAATACTAAAATAATGATATTAACTTTATGAACATACAATATTGATACTCTCATGATATGATCATTTATCAAAAAAAAAATATCATGAAATTATTAAAACATATATATTAGCCATTATGTACATCCTCCCATCTCTCCCTCTCTCTCTCTTCCCGTTTTATCTCCCACAACTCTCTCTCTCTCTCTCTCTCTCTCTCACACACACACACACACACACACACAAACACACACACACGCATGCTCACTCTCTTTCTTTCCTTGTTCTTCTCTCTTCCATACTCTCCCTCTAACACCCTTCCCCAATGCCACCTATCCTCCACCTTTCCCTCTCTAAGTCTCCTTCTTCTTAATTCTCTTTCTCTACCTCGTGACTCTATCTCCGTTTTATTCATTTCCTCTCACTCATTAACTCCCTCTTTATCCATTTACGCCACTCTTCTGATGTCTCCCCGTCCTTATCATCTTTTGTCTCTCCGCCCTCACTCCACTCCCTTCATTTCCATATCTATCCCTCCATCCCTTCACCCCTTCCTTATTCCGTCCTTAACAACCAAACCCCCACTCTACCCCTCTCTCCCTCCCTCGCTCCATACATCTTAATGATTCTAGACAGAAAAGAACATACATGTTTTGAAAATAAACACTCAGTCCTGAAAGCGTGTTTTTTTTTATAGATTTCCCACGCATTGTTGAAGCCCAACTCATGCTTTTTGAATGCATACACATTCTTGAAAGCATGCACAAGCAATTGAAATTGTGCACATGTTCTTCAAAATCCAAATTGACATGTATGTGAGGCGATCTGGGGAGTACTAAATCGATAACATTATGAACATGTGCATCTTTTCAAAGATTCTCATTTGTTACTAGATTAGTGAATTCATGATGGCACCCTCATAATAAATTAAAATCATGGTATAGGGGAACTAGAACAGAATAATTTAGTTAGTAATTCACACTCAATATGTCACTAAGTATTTAAAATGATGCTAATAGGAATTAGATACTAATGGCATGATTAGCATTGGAATCCAATATTTTGTGAGCCATGTTAAAAATTAAAAATTGAATCGATAGTAAATACAAAAATAGACTAATAAAAGGTTGAATTCAACAAGATTCTACACCCATGGGTTGGCGTATGTGTTACTCTAATCTACTAGATCTATTAGTTGATTTACTCAACTACACAATCAACCTACCATCAACATATACACTTGGCTTACCCTCTTATTTAGTCCATTTTCAAGCCACATTCATGTATTATTGAGTTAAGTTGACTTCCTATAAAAAATTAGTAATAAAGGAAAAGTTGATTCTTAATGTCCCTTATCTAGGTGATAGTGGGGTCTGAGAAGGTGTGATTCAAATGGAGCGACTCTAGGCCATCTTCTATAATGACATGGTTATATAACTAAAGTAAGAGTAGATAATTTATAGTTTCAAAACAACCTATGAATGAGAAACCATCATCTGTATTTCTAAGAGCTTGTGTATAATGATAACAAAAATGTTATAGACATAATAATTCTTGCCGTGCGCATTCAAACCTATAAGCATGTAACAAACATTATAGTAAACATATCTCTTCAACCTTCACAGGGAGGAAAATATAGGTGGACCATTGCTCCATGTATAATTGTGAAGATGGTCTCATTGACATAATTAACCCATGTTTATTCCCATTTTTAACAATTATTTCACTCACTACAACAAGGCGAACTTGAATATTTAATCACAGACTATGTGTTAACTAATAAATTCACTGGAATTCACACTATTTTATTCATTCTCTTATAGATTGACAATGATAAGATATTTAGGTTGGTATGTTTTTTTCCTATTGTAGGTGTTAAGGTTGGGTCAGACTGACAATTGCCATGATGATAGAATTATGTGGGCATAAGAAACCATTTTGGCGAAGGTACTGAGCATCAAAAGAAAAGGTGAATATGAATTATTTTTTCGTTCTACCACTTCCTATATCATTTTGCATTTTTTTTTGAAAGAACAACATTTTTAATATTATTATTTGTATATTAAATTGTGAATTACATGAATGTAGGTGTTGGTTTGGACACATATATGTAATTAAAAATAACTAGAATTCATGACAAGTGTATGTATCCATGGAAGTTCAAAACCCACTATTTTCATTTAAGCCAATTTAAAACAATAATGAAATTAAACAGAATTTAAACTAGAAACCAAAAATTGATGTGGTGCTTAGCTATGCATATCACATGAGCTTTTGGGATATGGAATTGCATATAGTTTCACACTAAAGATGGTGGCCCTTATGAAATAAATCACTTGGAATAAAATCATTCTCTCATCAAATAAAAAAACTCAATCTTACCCACTATCATGATTGAATTCAAGCACCCTCAAAATTTTTTATTGTTTTCAAAATAGTATCCCTCTCCTTTTAGTTCTCATTTCCACTTTTTTCTTTTTTGGTAATTGAATTACTTATATTTCATCTGAAAAAAAGTGACTATAGATCTTGACATTTAGATCCATCCAGTAAAACATAACAACCCAAAAACCCGAGTACAACAAAGCCATAGAGAAAAATTCTCACTCCAATACATCTAGCATAGTTATCATTTCCACAATGGAAACAAACAAGACAAGATGAGACCAAGTCTATAAGTACTTATCTACATTGTTTTCATAGTTGAGATACATTAAGTGGAGAGAAAATGAAGTTCAAAAAAGAAACAAAGTTCCTCTTTGCACCAACAAACCAAAAAGAATTTCTAACATGCCAAAGCAAAGTGTGTCTCCATGAAATCCATAATTCACCTAAAATTGATTTCCATAAAAGAAAATATAATTCCATGAGAACTCTTAGATCACCATCATTTTACTGAGTTAAAAGGTTAAAAACCAAATCAAAAACCTTTGGGACACCCAAAACCTTGAAATTTGATAGCTGTAAAAAAAATCAAATTCTATTATTAATATATATTTGAAAATATTATCTATTCAGAATTTTTAATATAATAATACTCATCACTCTATCTTTTTTATTATAATAATAATAATAACTTAATAATAATTTGACTTTTATTTATTCAAATTTAGATCTTAAAAATATCTACGATTAAATAAGAATTATATATATATATATATATATATATATAACAAATAGCTCATTTTCCAACCAGCTTTAATTCATATTAGCATGTTCACAACATCATATTCAAATTGATGGATAATGCCCTATCCACAATATAGGTGTGTAACTTATCTCATTTTCATTACATATCCATGTGGTTCTTCATATCTACTTGAGGTAATTAATAGATTTGTAGAAGTAGGTTACCTTAATAGTACAAATCATATATATACAATGTCAAGTCAACTCAATCATTCAAACACCCATTAAAACTATCCAACAACCTTATATAATTGTTGATACGTTCAGGATTCATATATATTCATGGCATGATGAAACTTTATATTACAGTAATCATGAAGAATACCAAATATCAATCTAGCCAAAGAACATCAATCAATAAAGTGATGTAATTAAAAAATCTAAAATGCAGTCATTTATTATTGTAAATTATAGTGAGAAAAAAGACATTAAAATACTAAAATAATGATATTAACTTTATCAACATACAATTTTGATACTCTCATAACGTGATCATTTATAAAAAAAAATATCATGAAATTATTAAAACATATATATTAGCCATTGCGTACATACTCCCATCTCTCCCTCTCTCTCTCCCTGCTTTATCTCCCACAATTCTCTCTCTCTCTCTCTCTCTCTCACACACACACACACACACATACACACACACACACACACATGCTCACTCTCTTTCTTTCCTTGTTCTTCTCTCCTCCATACTCTCTCTCTAACTCCCTTCCCCAATGCCCCCTATCACCCACCTTTCCCTCTCTAAGTCTCCCTCTTCTTACTTCTCTTTCTCTACCTCGTGACTCTATCTCCCTTTTATTCATTTCCTCTCACTCATTAACTCCCTCTTTATCCATTTCTAGCACTGTTCTCATGTCTCCCCGTCCTTATCATCTTTTGTCTCTCCACCCTCACTCCACTCCATTTCCATATCTATCCCTCCATCCCTCCACCCCTTCCTTATTCCTTTTTTAACAACCAAACCCCAACTCTACCCCTCTCTCCCTACCTCGCTCCATACATCTTAATGATTCTAGACATAAAAAGAACATACATGTTTTGAAAATACACACTCATTCTTGAAAGCGTGTTTTTTTTTATAGATTTCCCATGCATTGTTGAAGCCTAACTCATGCTTTTTGAATGCATGTACACATTCTTGAAAGCATTCACAAGCAATTGAAATTGTGCACATGTTCTTTAAAATCCAAATTGACATGTATGTGAGGTGATCTGGGGAGTACTAAATCGATAACATTATGAACATGCGCATCTTTTCAAGGATTCTCACTTGTTCCTAGATTAGTGAATTCATGATGGGACGCTCATAATAAATGAAAATCATGATATAGGGGAACTAGAATGGAATAATTTAGTTAGTAATTCACCCTCAATATGTCACTAAGTATTTAAAATGATGCTAATAGGAATTAGATACTAATGGCATGATTAGCATTGGAATCCAAATTTTTGCGAGCCATGTTAAAAATTAAAAATTGAATCGATAGTAAATACAAAATTAGACTGATAAAAGGTTGAATTCGACAAGAGTCTACACCCGTGGGTTGGCATATGTGTTACTCTAATATACTATATCTATTAGTTGTTTTACTCAACTACACAATCAACCCTTCTATACCATCAACCTATATACTTGGTTTACCCTCTTATTTAGTCCATTTTCAAGCCACACTCATGTATTATTGAGTTAAGTTGACTTCCTAGAAAAATGTGGTAATAAAGGAAAAGTTGATTCCTAATGTCCCTTAGCTAGGTGATAGTGGGGTGTCAGAAGGTGTGATTCAAATGGAGCCACTCTAGGCCATCTTCTATAATGGCATGGTTATCTAACTAAAATAAGAGTTGATAATTTATAGTTTCAAAACAATCTATGAATGAGAAAACATCATCTGTATTTCTAAGAGCATGTCTATAATGATAACAAAAATGTTATAGACATAATCATTCTTGCCATGCACATTCAAACCTATAAGCATGTAAGAAACATTATAGTAAACATATCGCTTCAATCTTCACATGGAGGAAAATATGGGTTGACCATTGCTCCATGTCTAACTATGAAGATGGTCTCATTGACATAATTAATTAACCCATGTTTATTCCCATTTTTAATAATTATTTCACTCACTACAAGAAGGCGAACTTCAATATTCAATCACAGACCATGTGTTAACTAATAAATTCACTACAATTCACACTACTTTATTCATTCTCTTATAGATTGACAATGATAAGATATTTAGGTTGGTATGTTTTTTTCCTATTGTAGGTGTTAATGTTGGGTCAAACTGACAATTGCCATGATGATAGAATTATGTGGGTATACGAAACCATTTTGGTGAAGGTACTGAGCATCAAAAGACAAGGTGAATATTAATTTATTTTTTTTTCGTTCTACCACTTCCTTTATCATTTTTCATTTTTTTGATAGAACAACATTGTTAATATTATTATATGTAGATTAAATTGTGAATTACATGAATGTAGGTGTTGGTTTGGACACATATATGTAATTAAAAATAACTAGAATTCATGACAAGTGTATGTCATCCATGGAATTTCAAAACCCACTATTTTCATTTAAGCCAATTTAAAACAATAATGAAATTAAATAGAATTTAAACTAGAAACCAAAAATTGATGTGGTGCTTAGCTATGCATATCACATGAGCTTTTGGGTTATGGAATTGCATATAGTTTCACACTAAAGATGTTGGCCCTTATGAAATAAATCACTTGGAATAAAAGCATTCTATCATCAAATAAAAAACTCAAAGTTAACTAAACTTCTTGCACACTATCATGATTGAATTCAATCACCCTCAAACATTTTTATTATTTTCAAAATAGTATCCCTCTCCTTTTAGTTCTCATTTCCACTTTTTTTTTTGCTAAATTGAATTACTTATATTTCATCTAAAAAAAAGTGACTATAGATCTTGACATTTAGATCCATCCAGTAAAACATAACAACCCCAAAACCCGAGTACAACAAAGCAAGAGAGAAGAATTCTCACTCCATTACATCTAGCATAGTTATCATTTCCACAATGGAAACAAACAATACAAAATGAGACCAAGTCTATAAGTACTTATCTACATTGTTTTCATAGCTGAAATACATTAAGTGGAGAGAAAATGAAGTTCAAAAAAAAGAAACAAATTTCCTCTTTGCACCAACAAACCAAAAAGAATTTCTAGCATGCCAAAGAAAAGTGTGTCTCCGTGAAATCCATAATTCACCTAAAATTGATTTCCACAAAAGAAAATATAATTCCATGAGAACTCTTAGATCACCATCATTTTACTGAGTTAAAAGGTTAAAAAGGTTTATATAATTACAAATATTTTCAATATTAGATATAATATGAGTATAAGATGCAAAATCTAATAGAAAGTGATTTCCCTCTTCAACCCTCTGAGGATAGCAGAGGTGATAAACTCTTTCATCTTATGGAATTTTGGAAATCAATCAATACCTAGTTTCACTCTTAACCTCATGATAATTAGTTCTAATATTGACAATGTTCATTTTCTTCTTAGCACTAGTCAAGGCAGAGAGATAATTTTGGTTTTTGAGATTGGGGTTAATCACCTCCTTATAACATCGTATTTTTTTCCCTTCCACCTCTTTATTTTCCCAAAATTTATCCTTGAATTTGGAAGTAATAATATTTTGATTATTATCCAATTTGTCAAATATGATATCCTTCTTTAATTTCTCCTTAAATTTGGAAGTAATATTATTTTTAGTATTATCCAAATTGTGAAACATGATCTCCTTCTTTATTCCTCAATGATATAGCCAATACTCGTGATCCTTATGCCACCCTTTCTTGACTTGAAGGAGGGAATTTTGAGTAGAGTTGGAAGGAATATTGGGAAACCTCTTGCCCTCCATGTTATATGACTTCTTATACATATGAAAACTAGTCATAACCAAGTTTTTTATGTGGGAATGTCTTTCTTGAATTAGGAGGATGGGGTAGAGAGTCTTGCATTCTTGAGGTTTTAGGCAATAAACTACTTTTCGATTGTTTCAATCTTCTTCCTTGAATCTCTAGATATATTTCAACCCCAAACCCCAAACCCCTATAAAACAACAGGAGTGACAAGAGTCTCAAAGAGGATATTTTTTATAAGAAATCTAAAAGTCTACCAACTTACAATCATTTTCAACCCATAATAAAATTTCTAGCCTCCATTTATCCTTTTCTCAATGTTATAATTCCAATTGTGCTTATGATGGATGTCATTTCCCAAATATTTGTTTGAACGAACTTCTTGCAAGGAGTTGTTTGCATGAATGAAAATATCATAGGTGATATTTTTGGATATTATGACTTTGGTTTTGTTGGTATTTGTAGTCATATCCATTTGAAGTAGAAATCTTGGAGGCTTTTGAGTTCCTTCCCAAGATCATAATAGTTCCTTGGAAAAATAACAATATAATCAATGTAGAGGAGAAGTTTTATGATCATACAAGTGACTTTGGGGCCAACCCAACCTACATATTCCAAAATCTCTTAGAATTTATACATGTATATGCCAAAAATGGCAAGGGATATGGGAAAAACATACCTGAATCCAATATTTCATATAATTTCCTCCGAACAACCCTAGGTGGCCATAAACTTTGGAATATAATTCTCATATAGCCTTGCCATAAAATATTTGAACTCGATAGGAACCATTACCTCTTGTAGCCTCTTCCATGACTCTTTTCTAGGAATAGTGCCAAAAGCTTTTCTAAAGTAAACAAAACCACAAAAGAGATAAATTTGGTTATTGGAGCATTCGTCTCCAATTATCCTAAGAGTAACAAGATGGTCCACGGTTGAATGATATCTCTTACACCCAACTTGGCCGTTAGCTCTTTTACCATTGTTTTCAAGCCAAAGAATAATCTTCTTTTCCAAAAATAAGCACATATAGTTTGGCTAAAATAAGGCTAAACATCAAGGTCTTGTAATTAGACGGAATTATTTTATCCTTGATTTTAAATATAGAAGAAATAAGGCTCTATATCCAAGTGATAGGGAAGAATTGGTTCACTACGATATTAAAGTGGTTGTGTATGTGCAAGATGAGGAAATATTCTCCCGTTCCAATAATTTCAACTTTGTATCCTTCAACGTTCTTAGCTTTCTCACTAGCAAGTTTCTTAACCCCAAACTCGATATCCTCCAAAGAAAATATATGATTCTCTACAAGGAATTCAAAATCGTGACCATGGTGTTAGGGGATTCATTGACTTTTAAAGGTAAATATTCTAGTTCTTCAAAGGAATCAAAAAATTTTCTTTAGACTTAGGAATGACAAATTTCCTCTAAAGATTTTTAGGATCAAACTCAAAGAGGTGTAGTAGTTTCTCTTTCTTTTTGTTTGTAAGATATATTTTCTTTCTTTTAATACACAATTTCTAGGTATTTATATTATCAAGCTTTAAGGTTTCGTTTGGAGAATCTCTAATAGTTTTTCTAACAATTTTGAAATCATTATCATACCAAAGATTGGTAGTTCTATTATTCTTTTTATATGACACATTTATTGCTAGAGAACTTGTTAATGGTCATTGTGAAATTATCATGGAGGCTTTCTAGGTATTTATATTATCAAGCTTTAAGGTTTTGTTAGGAGCATCTCTAATAGTTTTTCTAGAAATTTTGCAATCATTATCATACCAAAGATTGGCAGTTCTATTATTCTTTCTATATGACACCTTCCTAGAGAACTTGTTAATGGTCATTGTGAAATTATCATAGAGGTTTTTCAATGTTATCATTATAAGTTAAGAGGTGTAAATCCCTATTTAAATACTTTAAGAAGCTAACATTTTTTGCTCTGTCCAAAAGTAGGTTCCTTTGACTCTCCCAATTGTCATGCATGCACTTGTTTTGCATGGAAAAGTTTGAAGTTAAGGTTAAAGGTCTATTATGAGAGTCAATATCATGGTAGTCAAGATCATGGTCATTTAATAGGTCAAGATTTACATTTTGGCATAATCTACAACACTAAGTTCAAGTCCATAAATACAAATCAACACTAAGCTCAAGTCCATGAATACATATCATTTAGTTGTAATTTGGCCACTTAATTACACCATTGCAAATTATAAAACCTTGAAAAATATAAATTTTAACTAACTCTATTTCAAATAAAATTTCAGATAAATCTATTAACTATATAAACTTATATATAATTTAAAATATGAAAATACAAATATTACAATCGTAACGATATCATTTATATATATAAACCTAAACCTTCATTCCTAAAAATATCTTTATATTCACATGTGCATCTTTATATTCCAATAAAAATTGTTAATTGTTTTCAAGAAAAGTTTTTCTGGTTCACTTGCATACACGAGCTCTTGTTTTTGCCTATTTTTATGTGTGATTGCGCTGGGCTGAAGTAGTGTTTGTGTGAGGGTGAAGTGAGGATATATTTTGTTTTTATGTTGTTGACATAGTGTTTGTGTCTAAGTGAAGTGATGATATGTTCTTCTTATGTTTAAAAGAGATCAAAATAAGATTAAATATATTAAATTAGTAAAAAATTAATTAAATATTAATAAATATATTTATATAAAATTAATTAATTAATTATATTTAATTATTTTTAAAATATATTATTAAAAATTATTATAATGTTTAAAAAATAAAAAATAAAAATAGAAATTTTATAAAATTAAAAACAAATTTAAAAATATAACATAATAATCTTACAATCATAAATAACCTCAAAAGATATAAGTTTCCAATCATAAATCTTGTCTAATGAGTAGCCGTTAAAAAATAATTGCGAAAAGTAATATTAATGTATTATGATATTTATATATAAAACTTATATATTTTTAAGTTTATACTTTCATTTTAATTAATTTCACATTTATTTTCGCTAAATTAATAAATATTTTATTTTTATTATTTTAGCTCAATTTAAATTTATGGATTAAGCTTAATCTTTATTGACATTTTTGTACCGTTTACATGTTAAACATGATCCTTTTAATGATTAGATATTTACCTAGATTTAGGTGTTAAACTTGATCTTAAATTCATATTAAACGTGCAATGCAACTTATGTCATGTGAAAATACTGTTATAGAGATTTGACGGCAAGCAGTGAGGATTCGAAAAGATTATGGGAATGTGTACACGTTACCGCATAAAGCTTTAAAAGATATTAAAATGAATTTATGTATATTAAATTTATATGTATTATTTTTAATTTACCTATCTTATGAATATACAATAAGCTAACATAAAATTTAAAAAATATTAAAATGAGATTATGGGAATGTGTACACGTTAGCAGTAAGTTAGCATAAAGCTTTAAAAGATATTAAAATGAATTTATGTATATTAAATTTATATGTATTATTTTTAATTCACCTATCTTATGAATATACAATAAGCTAACATAAAATTTCAAAAATATTAAAATGAGTTTATGCTTACTAAATTTGTATGTATTATATTTTTAATTTAGCCATTTTATCAATATAAGTTGTAACTTTTTGTTGGAGAATTTTGTTTCTTTCGTAAATTGAAGATATGGTTTCTATACTACTTGTTTAGGGTTCTCTTATTGTTCAGTTTTGTGAACGGAAGAGAGAGTGGAGTTACTTTTGAAGTTACAAGAGTGATATAAAAGTGTATAAATTAATAATAATTAAATAATTTCGCTTTTTAAGTAACAAATTATATAGTTATAAAAGAGATATGGAATATTTTTTTTTTTTTTTCTAAATAAGACTATACTATTATTCACAGTAAAAGAGTAAAATTACAACATGTTGAGCATAGTGAGCCAACTAGCTTGAGAGGAAGGCCGTTTGAGACAGACATTGTCCAAAACTGAGAAATTGGATGAGATATTGTTTTGCAGTCCCACGCAGGGGATCCAGAAGAACACAAACAGCGAGAAAACACAACAGAAACTAGAGATTGACCTCGACACAATAACAGAAACAAAGTTTGACACATTTAACAAAAAAGCCCTTTCAACTGGGCCGCAAAACCTGTTAAGAAGCTCCAAAGCTTGATTAAACATCTGGTATCTCCTCCACGACCCTGCACCAACCCCTTTTAGCCAGGTCCTGAACTTGGGTCACCTCATTTTCGCGTGTGACTGGAGGAACAAGCGCCATTGGATTGACATTGACAATGCTGGCCAGCGGTTCCATCTCTTGCTGCAAGCCGAGCACTGGGTTCGCCCTCTTCATGGGCATCCTCTGTAATTGGCATTGGAGCACTGGGGTCGCCCTTTTCTTCGGCTTCCTCTAGAAAGAGGACAGAAACATGTGCAGTGATCCGAGGGCGATTAAGGGAGCAATTGAAGGTGAAGATAGCAGAGCCGAAGGAGGGCGAAGTCGAAGAGCCTGGAGAGCTAGGTTCGAGGAATTCGCTGGGCCTCAAAATGCCCCCTCTTCCACTGCGTGATCGAGGTTCCTAACTCGAGGTGGTGTCACCGGAGGAAGGGCATGAAGGAGCGCCCCACACTGAGCCTCTACGGCTGAGCATCCTTTGGCGGAGCCTAGGCATGACAGCAGCGTGAATGTAAACAACACAAACAACAGGAGAGGAACAATGCGGACCGAGCACACAAGCCGGTGGTCGGGAGCCCACAACCACAGCGGACAACGGTGAATAAGAGCCAGAGCCCAACCACGATGAAGCCTTTGCACCAGCAGCACCCGCAACCATCCAAAACAGTATAAGAAACAACAGCGTATAGCCATGGCGGAAACTGGCTAATAAACAATTTCCTCTACCTCAAGACCCTCCCGCCATAACTATGGCATTCATGGGAGCCAAGGGCCAATAGCAGTCATCGCATGCGAGGAGGGACGGCGTATTAATGCTAGCCCCAGACATTCCCTTACACTCTATTACTCCCACCTGCGGATGATCCTCCCCCCACATGGCATTCAGTCCTCTGTACATGGCTGGCAGGTGGCGTCTTGAACTCGCCCACTCCAGTCCCATCGCAGTGAATGTGCCTCTAATCACCCGCATCCGGGGATATGGAATATTTATTTTAAAATAAAACTTAATCAAAATTTAATATCATTATGAGAAAAATATTTAACATTTTATTTTGAAATTGTCTAAAAAAAGAAAGTTAGATGTCTTATATAGCGGCTCGTTATGTTATTCTTACATTACTTTACAAAATAAGATATGTTGACTCATCCAAAATTTTTAATTATGTATTCACTAATATATTTATTATTCATCCATCCACATTTCTCTTCCATAAATAGTTTTAGTTTCTAAAAATGTATATTATTATTTCATCTCTCAACAATTGTTCCAATTTTCAATGTTCCTTATTATCTTTTCTAACTTGATTATTTCACCTAATATTTCATTTAAAAAATTCTAATTTCTGAAAATGTATATTATTATTTCCCCTCTCAACAATTGTTCCAATTTTCAATGTTTTTTATTATCTTTTATAACTTTCTTTATTTTTGTCATGTGTTATTTCATTTAAAAAAAGAAATATATTATATTAATTTTATACTAATACATATTGTTAATGTCCAACTTCCATTTCAAATTCCACATAGAAATAAAATCTATTTTTACCTTGAATGCGTACTCTTATGAAATGCATGTAATTATCCTCGTATAAATATTATTTTCACGAATTACTTATTCATAATGTAATTTTCAATTGGATTCACATAAAGGATATTTTTCTTAAAATATTTAATTTATATCAACATTACGATTGATTCCAATATAATCAGTATATTAACATTACTATTGATTCCAATATAATCAATATCAATGGCTAGGTTATGATCATCCATTCAATTAGACATTTTTATGGTAGGAAGGAAATTAATATAACAGCCAAAATTTCTATGTTATCTATGTTTAATTTACTCATATAGTTTAATTAGGCATTTTTATTGTAGGAAGGAAATTAATTTAACATCTAAAATTTCTATGTTATCTACATTCTTGTTTAGTCATAGTGAGAGGCTCGTGGTCATTGAGGTGTGATTTCTATATCATGTATTAACATCTCTTTACAACATTTACACATGTCTATTAATAATTAGCAATGTTTATTTATATATTCACAGGAATTTACATATACACATTAAATAGTTCATTTTCCAACAAGTTTAAATCATATTAGCACGTTCACAAATTCATATTCAAATTGATAGATAATGTCTAATGCACAACTTAGGTGTGTAACTTAACTCAGTTTTTATTACATATCCATGTGGTTCTTCATATCGACTTGAAAGGTTATGAATATATTTGTATAAGTAGATTACTACAATAGTACAAATCATATATATCCAATCATTAAGTAACTCTTAATATGTTCATGATTCATATATAATCATGACATAAAGAATTATTAAATGATTGTATAATCCAAAAGAGTGCCAAACATCAATCTAGTCAAAGCACATCAATCAAGAAAGTTAGGTAATTAACAAATCTGGAATGCACTCAATTATTAGTGTAAATTACAATGAAACTAAAAGAATTACAATACTAAAAATATATATTTACTTTATCAACATACAATATTGACACTCTCATAATCTGATTATTTTATAAAAAATAACATCACATTATTAAAATAATATATTAACTATATTTAATGAATCTTAAATTATTTCAAATTTAATAAAAAATAATAAATTTGGGAATAAAACATGAATATAAATATGAATAATGAACATGGATCAATTATAATATGTGCATGATATCTAAAGGTTACATCAAATAATGTTAACCTAAAAAATCTATCTAAATGATGAATATATAAAACATAAAGTAAATACAATGTCATTAAATCAAAATATTTAACACTTATTATAAAATCACATATTTTAGACAAAAGAAAAGTGTTATAACTTTTTTACAGCTACAATTAAATACAAATTAAAAATAAGTTATAGACAATCAAAGTTCAAATTTACATTATTGTTAAAGCATATATTGTTAAATTAATAATACAATTGGTTTCAACAATTCTTAAATATTGTTCAAATCAAGTCTTTTAACAATAACTACAATTATTTATTGCTAGTTATATTTATCCTTGAGGAAGAGAAACTATCTCCGTAAAATATTTTAACTTGTAGTGCATGCTGAATTCTAGAAAATTGTGAAGTAATATTGGTATTTAATAAAATGTGTATATATTGAATGTTGAAAATATTGTATGCTATATAAATGATGACATATTTATAAATATGTGAGTTTAGGATGGTTTGTCATTTGTTATTTCTCTCTGTAAAGGGGAAGCGTTTTGCATAAAGAATTAAATTACCTTCCTACAACCTAAAGAATGTAATACATGTTTGTCTATAAACATTTACCTAGTGATAAATAATAAGTATGAATAGACAATGGCTATAGTGTATTTTTTCATATTTAGAGTCAATGTAGAATATAAAATACAACATTTACTAGAAATATGTATGTTTATTATTATATTGATTGAAGTATAAAAATTAATAATGTGAATATATATATATTCACAGCTTATGTTTGACATATTCCTCCAGTGGATGCATGTCCCTACATTCATAGTGCAATTTACCAAGTGTGATGAAATCATGATAGTAACGAAAAAATGGTAGATACTATAAGAAGGCCCGGGCATTTGCAAGAGTGGCTCAGAGCAGAAGCAACCGCTACTAGTGTTGTTAGTGTTGTTGTTCTCTTGAGAAGACAAAGATGAGTCCTAGTTGTCAAAATGAGCAATCCAATTAGTATTTTGAGCTGCGTGATGTTGATAGGAATACTCCGCTACGTTCATGGTGGGGCGCCAAAGCCATTTGGATCAAAATATGGAGATAAGTTTATGGGACGCAAGATAGTAGAGCCACCAGGAAATATAAGTAGGTCCACATTTCATGTGGAGAAAGATGAGAGCAACATAATGAAAATATTTCAAGAGTAAATAAATCACTCAATGCAACATTACTTCCATTTTGTCAATCTTTCTATTTTTCTTTTTTAATTATTCATTGTTGGAGGTTGAATTGACACTGAATGCTTCAATGTATGCATATTCAAATAGAAGCAGAAGCATTATTAACAAGAGCACAAGAGGAGGAGATGAGCTGAGCGTGTTGTCATGTGCAACGAGTAATCCTATTGATGATTGTTGGCATTGCGACTACAATTGGGAGTGCAACAGAAAACAACTGGAAGATTGCAGCATTGGATTTGGCAAGCATGCAATCGGAGGCAAAAACAACAAGTTTTATGTGGTTACAAATGCCGGTGATGATGCCATGAATCCATCCCATGGCACACTGCATCATGCTGTGATTCAGACGGAGCCGCTGTGGATCATCTTCCACAATGACATGCTCATCCAACTCAAGCAAGAGCTTGTTATTCACAGCTTCAAAACAATCGATGGATGAGGCACCAAATTCCATATTGGTAAGGGCCCATTTATCACCATAAAATATGTGACAAGCATCATCATTCATGGCATCCACATTCATGATTGTAAAAGTATAGGAAATGTTGTAGTAAATATGTATCCTCTGCAGAGTGGGTCAAGAAAAATAAATCATGGAGATGGGATTTCCATCTCGACAGCGAGGCACATATGGGTGGACCATTTCTCTATGTCTATCTGTGAAGATGGCCTCACTGACGTAGTCAAGTCATCCACCTATATCAACATTTCCAACAATTATTTCACTCGCCACAATGAGGTGACCTCACATACTCTTTCATTCATTAATTGCAATTCACTCTATTTTATTCCTTATCTTCTACCTTCACAATGCTCTGATTTTATCCAATGGTAGGTGATGCTATTGGGTCACAGTGACGACCACCATCATGACAATGTTATGTAGGAAATGGTTTCACTCAACCATTTTGGCCAAGCTATCGTCCAACGAATTCCAAGGTGAATAGTTTAATAGTTATTTCATTCATTTCCCATCTTATTTTGAATTTTTTTGTGAAGGAAAAGTATGAAACATCTATTATATTATTTAGAAATTAAATTATGAATTAAGTAGATGTAGGTGCCAATTTGGATACTTCCATGTGTTTAACAATGATTACAATAAGTGGGGAATGTATGCCATCGGTTTAAGTTCAAACCCCACCATACTGAGTCGGGGAGATAGATTCATGGCATCTACACATCCCTTAGCTAAAGAAGTAACCAAGAGGCAAAACACCACAGAAAGTGAATGGAAAAAGAGGAACTGGATATTAGAAGAGGATGTGCTGCTAAATGGTGCATATTTCACACCATTAGGATCACAAGTGCTTTCGACCTACGCAACCGCATATAGTGCCAAACCAAAGAGTTCAGCCCTTTTGGAAATGCTCACTAGGAATGCAAGTGTGCTCTCATCTAATAAAGGAACTACCTGCTAATTCCAGCATCTTGCTAGCCATTATCACGAATGAGTTTGACTTCTCTCAAACATTGTGATTTCTTTTCGAAATTGTGTCTTCTGGCATTTGAGTTCCCATAGACATTGTCATTAATTTTCAAAACCATGTATCCTTGAATGCCCCCCTTCTCACAGTTCTCAATTCCGTAAATTATCGGCAGTGCTATTCACGGTTTGCAACTTTAGCTAATAATGAGGAGCAATTACTTGACATTATCTTTTATCCTAAGTTATCCAACATATGGATGTTGATATGCTATTTATTACCTTTTCAATTTCACAAATATAAAATGTTTGTGTTTATAAATATAAGTGATTCATGTTTGCATCAAAACGTCTAAGAAATTTTCAACCACATTCTCATTGTGAGTTGCATGATCAACAGAGTCATTAAGAATATAACGTGTAGAAGTTCCATGTGCTTAAGTTAGTAGAACAACCTTCATGTTATTTTAAATTGGTTCATGATTATACCATGTTTATGTTACTTGTTCATCATCATCAACATAGAAGTGTCCTTCAGGGAGGGAAATCATATTATCAACCACAACTACATCTTCTTGTTCATCCACTTCTTCTTGTGCTTCAACATGTGCTTGGACATGCCCTTATTATTGACCATAAACATGAAACACATGTCTACAACCAGTATCATGCATAAGACAATCATAATTCAGAGGCCAGATTCCAATCCTCCTCCAACCAGCCCTAATATTTGATGGTGTGAGAGCCCTTTTAATAGGGTTTACTTGCAAGCTCTAGTAGCTCAAACCCTTCGATTCTTTGTCATCCACGAAGCTCACTTTAACCTGAAATAGTTCTAGAAAGGTCCAAACACACTAAGATCAAGGGGCTACAATATGTTAGTGGTATAAGATGGTAGTGTTAATATTTTGATGCCCAAATTATTTTCCTCCTCAATTGTTTCCACAACAACAAGGCTTCCATGGCCATCTAAAAACAATAGGTGTATGTTCCTAAGCGAGACACCACTTGGTATAGATGCATAAAAGTGACAAAGCCAATTCAAAAAAAAATCATTAGTCATCCATGAATGGGGATGTGCAGCCATGCATGCACATAGTTCACAATTTTGTATATAGTTGTTCAAACGATTTTTACTTTTGAATAGATAAAATCATGGGATTGAAGCACCAATTGCATTGACGCAACATAGAATAGTTATCCACTCCCTGCTTTTAGGAAAAATATTTGGCACATTTTGTCTCCCTCTCTTGGAAATTACCTGCATACCACAATTCCTTCTTGCATGTAAACTTGTTTCATCAAAGCTAGTATTATAGAAACTAGAAACAATTACAGGGTGTAGATTTAAAACCCTCTGTATGTCAAGGACCTTAGTTGTACATAAAACAAGGTTTGGATGCCTTTTTTTAAACCCAAACCACCATGGTTTACCAGGAAACCCATCTTTGAATGGGTTTCACCTTCCGTGATCAATTTGAGAAGCTATGGATTTGAGTTTTATCAACTCTAGCCCATGTCCCAATTGGTCAATCTCCTTGCACAACTCAAGCACCTCAACCTCCTCCTCTTCAGTTATAATTGTAACAGGCCCTCTATGTTTTATATGAGAGAGCTCATTTATCCAATAATTAATTGATAAGGGAGAAATACCATGATTTTTTACAGATGCCAGAAGTGAAACCATTAAACTATATATTGTCAATTACAACTAACATTTCATCTTTTTTTCAACCTTTTATACCATTGATCTTGTTAGTTGAACTTGGACCTTAGAATATGGTTGATGGTTGTAAAAAATCGTCTTCTGCCTCATGGTCATGCTCAAAAAATATTTCTTGGAGCATTTTCACATTTGCATGATCTGTCCTATCATAATTTGATGAAGTGCATCACAACTGGGCACCCCTAGTCTCCCACCTACCACTTCTCCTTGTACAAGCAACATAACTAACTCTTGCCATAAATGAAAATACCTACAGATTTATTGCATGCATTTAGTTAACAATAGTATATTATATAGGCTCAAAGAAATGTTGAAATTCAACATTCGTATAGGCTATTAGTATTTTTCCCTTCCTACAATCAATTATCAACATGTTAATTGATTCAAATATTCTAGGAGATTTCAATAGAGAATTTGCAATAACATGGGTGATAATAAAGACAATTCACAATTAAAAATAGTAGCATCTTAACAAATTTTCACACATATTCCTTATTCATAGTATCCTTGAAAGACAAATCTACAAAAGGAGTTTTTTATATGTATTCAAATATATCACTATTTGTATTTTTAGATAACTTGTTTTTCCACTTAAAATAATATGACTATATTTGCACTTGGAAAATGACTGCGAGTGTGTTGAAATTGACCTAGAATTGGTTGTAGTTTTTCAATTATATCAATAAATGTTTTTGATATAAAAAGTTATGACTTATAATAAAATGAGGTAGACATTGGAGGAATTTCAAATAAAACAAGTGACACCTAGTTTTTGTTCTCGTTAAGATGTTGATATGGTCTACTTCTTTTTGATAACTTGTTTTATGACTTAAAATAAAATGATGTACTCTATTTTAAGGCCTAAAATATATGGTTATTTTTCAATGTTATTATTCTTATAGATAACACTCTCCTTGCATGAAGGAAGTTCTAGGATTTCCTTATTAAAGGTTATATTGAGCTATTAATTACCTTTAAAAAGGCTTAGCCTCATGTCCATGAACAATGACTCGACCAACATAAAAATCGATCAATTTCTTTATAATGGTTAGTGATTCTCCTATTATAGGAGTGGTTCTTAGTTTGGTAATATTATTATTCCTATAGATAACACTCTCTACGAATGAAGGAAGCTTTAGCCTTGCCTTGCTAAAGGAAATTAACAACTCAATAGAACATCTAGTCTTGCCTTAGTAATAGTTAGTGATTATCCTATTGTGGGAATGGTTCTTAGTTTTTCAATATTGTTATTCCTATGGATAACACTCTCCATGAATGAAGGAAGCTCTAGGCTTTCCTTAGTAAAGGTTTTATTGAGTTGCTAATTTCCTTTAAAAATATTGAGCCTCATGTCCATGAACACTCACTTTACCAACATAAAACTCGATCAATTGATTTATAATGGTTTGTAATTCTCCTATTATGGGAATGGTTCTTAGTTTTCGAATATTTTTATTCCTATAGATAACACTCTCTAGACATGAAGGAAGCTCTAGGCTTGCCATAGTAAAGGTTCTATTGAGGTTCTAGGATAACCGAATTGATGTGTCTATCTATGAGAAACACAATTTGGCCTAAAGAGAAATAGGATTATTCATTTAAGATTATTCCCATAGATTTTATTCAAATCAAAAATTGTGTTGAGCCCTAGTCAGTCCAACATCATGAATAATATAAATCATCCCAAAATATCATTGAAAGCTTCAGAACCAAGTATCATATAATTTTCATAGAATAGCTAAGTTTGTTCCAAGGAATGATTTACAATATCTACTATAGATAATAACCCAATAAACCCTTATTTATAAAATTAGTCTTCGAAGTAGGTCATGTGAATGCTCAACAATAGCTACAAGTCTCTAAATATCCACAATTGGTCTAACTGAAGTAACCAAGAGGCATGACTAAGTTTTGTCTAGGTCGAGATTTTCTTTAATAATATGGTCAAAATTTGTCACATTAAATCCTCCTAGAACCCAATGAAAGTGCCTCAAATTTGTCTCATACTTGGTCAAAATACACCACCAAAAAAATGCATTAGGTATTCTTGAATAACTAAATTCACTTTTGAATAATAGGACTGAAACCATAACTACTAGCAACCTACAACCTGCAAGGACAATTTTTTTATAGTTCAATGTTGTATGTGGATTTCATGGTTTCCTATTGTTGTTTGTGCATGAGGCAATCTGCAAGGATAAATGTTTTTACAGTTCAATGTTTTGAGTGCATTTCATGGTTTCCCATGACAGTTTGTGCACGATTCTATACTACATAGGTTTTTTTGAAAAAAAAATATAAGAACAATAACAATAAATGACTTGGACAAAGATCAAGCAACCTAATAAAACTAAAATACATATTGTTCAAAAATTGAAAAAAAAATGAAATACATATTGTGCAAAAACTAAAACAAATAAAATGAAATACATATTGTGCAGAAATTGAAATAAGTAACCTGAATATACTATGAAATTTTCTCTGATGGTATGTCTCCAAGGCTGGTGAATAGTTTGAATGTTAAAAATGTAAATTTAACAAGGGTTGAACTTATTTTATATCTTTTTGCACTTGAATTTAATTGGTAACAAGGATTTACATGGACTGTAATCTCCCATCCATGGGTAATTTTCTATGGTTGATCTGTGTGTTTTGATATGTTTTAATGGGAAATTTAATGAGGTGGGTGTCATACTCTGAACACAATGGGTTGAATTGTTGAATAAAGCAACAATTATGGCTCACATACATCAACTTTCCATATGTGTAGGTATGAATGTGCATTGTGATACTTAGCTCCAATTCAATTCAGTGGGAGTTGAAGTGATGTGTACCTTGAACTCGTGAATTAGACCATTTTGGGACAATTTATAGTTTTATTTGTTTTCTAGTTGGGACAATATGTTTTGTACTATTGATATATAAAAGACTATTTATGGAGAGTTGTGGGATGAGTCAACATTTTGGGAAATGTTTGACATAAATTAAAATATATTTGCACTTAATGTTATATATATTTGTTTAAATATTGGTTGCACATGTGTCAATTTTTTGGTGGCTTGGTGGGACTAGTACTATAACAACTACAGGTCCATGCACAACATTAGACATCTCTCCCCTACTATTTTTTAGTTACAATATGTATGTCAAGAATAACAAATATATTTGAGAAGAAAAGCATAACAAATAAATTTGAGAAGAAAAATCATAAATATAACTAATTATTTTTTAGCTACTTAAGAATTTCATTATATTTAGAGGCACAACTTAGTATGAGGGACATGTGTAAATTTCCCTCCTCAATACTGGGTAGACACTTCTCTTTTAAAATAAAAATAAAAAATTTCTCTACATAAGAGAGCAATATAGGTTATAATAATAAAAACTAAAATGAATGTGCATATTTGGTTACTTTTAATTAAAAACATTATAAAACATCAATAATCATATTCTCACTTTATTTCTCCTCTATTGATATTACAAACATATTTAAGAAATGTGTGTTAAAAACGTTTCACTCTCACTTTTAAGTATAAATAAACTAGAAATTGCACCAAATGTTGCAATGGAAACATCGTAAGTCAGTAAAATATGAAAAAAAGCATAGATGGAGAGTGTTTCCTCATCATAGATGTAGATTCTTCGAGGGAACACCCACCTTTGTTTTAGAGTAAATGTTTGTGTATCCTTCTGAAGCAACAATTAAACTAGACATTTCCCATTAGTTCAGCTTCCAAAATCATATCATTGTAGTATTTGATTCCCCAAAACAATGCATTGTCATCTATAAAGGCACCATCAAAGACATAAATAAGACTAGGGATATCTTAACTTATTAATATTTAAATGAAAAACTGATAAGGTGTTGTCAGAAATGATGGAGTGGGAAAACCTAGGGGAAAAGGATTGAGCTACTTACTAAGATATGCATATGGATCAAGTGGCTTGTAGTTGAAGCTGTAAATTTGGGTCAAGTTGTTGAAGTTTGGATGTTGAGTAACAATATTCCAAACACTGTAATTCATCATGTAATTGAAGTTTGTGATAGTATTTTCACTCTCGAATACTCTTTGTAGTTGAGCTTGACATGCCAATGTATTTTAATTAGGAACATGTGAAAAGTGCATCATACAAGAGGAGATGTATTGCTATTAGTGGGTGTTTGTACACCCATAACCATTAGATTTAGGGGAATATCTCTTGCAATGAATTGAAAGTTCATGAGATCTGTATCGTGTCAATTAATTCATTTAATAAAGAAACAAAATCAAGAGGACTCTGCCAAAGTGAATAGGTTTGAAATACTCAATACAAGATCCAAGGGAAGTGAGATTGGTGTGGTAGCCACTAGAGCATGTAGGGAAAGAGACAACAGTGTCATATTTGTGACACAACAATGGATATTCCTCTCGGCTAGAAACTATATATATATATATATATATATATATATATATATATATATATATATATATATATATATATATATATATATATCACCTTCAAAGCAAATACAACAAAACATGATTCATCACATTAAACTAATTTCATAGGAATTCTAAATTCAAATTGATCCAACTTTCATTAATGAATTAATCTCGCCAACATTATTAATCACTAATCCATAAAACAGGGGATGGCCACAACTGAGGTTTTCTCAAATTGTCAATAACACATAAGTTGGGGTTTTCCTTTTTAAGGCATGGAGAGATAAATTATTGGATTTTTACTAGTTACTATAATTTGGGACATTAGTTTGGAGTGCATTCAACATTTCCACTAAAATTCTATGAGAAAAATCATAAACATCAACTGCAAATCACATGGGAATGAAAAACCAAGATCTTCAATTTACAATATGAACATGGGAATGGGCAACCGTGTTTGTCATCTTTAGTAAATAGAGTTACGCTTTTGTGATGATTTCAGACATGTTGTAGACGGTCAGTGTTAAGAATTATTATCCTAGGTCAAAATGAGTCTAAAAGCTCCACTTTGTGTCATAAAATCACGTGAAAAAAGGATAAGCTAACACACTCTACACATGGCATCACTCTCTAAAAAAACATTCGATTCCATATTTTTAGTGTATTTTGAAGTGGGATTTATCACGTTCAATTCATCTTCAGTGAGATTTGGAATTTCTAATACCATGAGAGAGGTGGAATGCCTAAAAAAGATTCTTTCTCTCTGTTTCCTTCAAGTAATCCTGATAAAGGATGTGTGTTCAGACAGATGGAATGATCTAATCTATAGTGATAATCAATCCCATAATGAAAGCTTGGTCAAAGCCATGCATCACTATCAGATTGAACACATGTCCTACCAAGCTTATTTATGGTATAACCTGCTTTGGCTTCACCTACAAAACAAAAAATATTTTCAGAACTTGGCATGATTGCAGTACAATGAATTACCTTAAGCATGCATATTGAATGTAACAAGACTTACGGGAAAATACAGACGTCTATGTCGACCTTGTTAGATTTGTTCGCAAGGTTAAAGGAATGCTTGGCATGACATCCTTCAACATGGTAATTTGGACGTAGCCATTGTAATGGAAATGGAGGCATTGTAGTTCTGGCGGCTAAACTAACATCCACATTGAACCCAAACCCAGAACCAACACTGGCACCAATCTTCACCAATATGACAAATTTACTATCATTAGTTGGGTCGTTCAAGACTTTTTTGAGTCTCTTGGAATCTAGCAACCCTTTTACAGTTCTACAAGTAGAAGAAAATAACACAAAGCAAGGTATTACAATATTTGAAACATTTTATACTACATTCTATTCCTTCATAAAGAAAATTATCACCAATTTGAGAGTCGATGACAACAAAGAATTGTTAGTGCCCCATTTCATTTCCATGTTCTACACATTGACAGTTTACAAGAACCATGCCAACATAATGGAAAATGGGAGCAATGGGGGGGAATGCAATTTTAATATCACTGGAGATGTTAGGGTTGTGGTTGTGTCCTCTGGTTCTATGACCACACTAATCACTAGCATTGTGCTTGTTACAGATCCCCTAACACTATAAATAAAAATGATTTGCAAGAGTTGTAAGAGAATAATCCAAAAAAAATTCTTTTAGTTAACATTATACTAACAAAGTTTGGAAACTTGGATTAATAATTCATAAATCAAGAACTTATCACCCAATTTCTTCACAAACACAAACAATGTGTGGACATAACTTCTAATATCTTTTCTTAGTTTTGAAAATATATTCCAATATTCAAAATGACATATTATTGTGTGTAACCCATACACAAATAATCAACGACAAATGTATTAGTTGGTTGTTTTCTGGTAGGCTCATGGATTGTAACACTCATCACTATACTATATGATTTCTTTTTCTTTTTTATTGAACTATCACTTAAAGTATTACCGAATGTTATCCTAAGCTGCTTGCATTTATTTAACTGTAATGTCCATGCATATAATTGAAAAGATTCAAGTTGATTGGAAAGGGCTATTAGAGTGTTAATTTATGGCTATTCAGTGAAACTACATGAGTCGTTGGCTCTGCCCCACCAAGAACCTGCTCGAAAATTGTCGCAATTACACCACCCGGATAGCATATTGTGATGTGGTTCTACCACTTGAGGTTCGGCTTTAATGCTGACAGCCTGGCCTGCTGCTAGAGGGACAAGGCATTAATGGAAATGTTTTTCCACCGTAAGATCCATGGTGGATGGATCTAATGGTTCCAACACTTCTTGCTAACCCTAAGCATCTCCTTCGTCTGTAAAACTCGCTCATTTGGGTGTGGTATTTCCTGAGTATTGTGGATCTTCAACTCTGTCAAGGTCAGTAGGGAATACTGTGGTGGTTCTGAAAATATTTTTAGGGTATATACGGGGCACCATACTGGTACCAAACCTCCATGGTTCATCTTCTTCAGGCAAGCTCTCAAGTAATATTGTAAGGGTTTCTACTATACTCTAAACTGAAATTAATTTCCTCGCTCAGACTGAAAACTACTGAAGGTTACTTATGTTGCAGGTGTGCTCTTCGAGTGCTACCTCATTCCTCCAGCTGAATCACAAAGCACGGGGAAGGTCTCTCCTTCGACATAAGGGCTTCAAGTTTGCACTGAGAATTCCTCTATTTCCTTTTTTGTTTTTCCTCTAGAGAGGGTTAACTATCTCATGGTGACTACAAGTATTTAGCTCTCCCTCACCTGGAGTGTTTCTTTCTTAGGTAAGAAGGAAACTTAAAATATTTTTGGTCTTATATCTGGTTAAAAATATGTTCGTGAAATCCAAGGTTTAATCCTCTGGTTTGCCATTGTAGGTAAACCCTCTATCCAATGTCTTTCACGAAGCGTAGCTATGGAAGGCACCCTAATAGCGTAATCATCTTCTGTGTCTTTAGGTTGGTCTGCCATGAAACCCTCTGACAACATTGAAGAGGGAAATTTAAATCATTTTTTTGTCTACTGTTGATAGTAGTTAAGGGTTTTGATAATTTACCAATGAGAGGGTTTGTTGGCTTTAATTCTAGCTTGGACAAAACTCCATTGCGTAAATAGTTTTTTGCTTCCCTTAAGAGGGTTTCCTTGATGCATAGCTTGGCTATTTTCTTTTCTAGTTGTTTATGGTTGCTCAGCCAGGGTGCACGATATCCTCACTTCCTTCCTTCCAAATTGTACGGAGATATAAAACAGACTATAATTGCTCTGTGATGATTATATATGTATTCGACATTTTGATTGATGATTAAATGGAAAAAAATTCTGATAGCTTTGGACTAATTGTCACCCTTTGTGTGTTGAAAGGATTCCAATGTTGTTTAATTGTAGCGATAGGGTTCCATCCGATTTATGCATTACATTAATATGATTTATGGTTCTATTCTCATATAGCAATTGTTTCTTGTGATTCTTAAACTTATTTCTATTGCTATAATCTCAAATTTGCTATGAGAAGGAATTATCTTACAGGAATTTTGAGATTTTTTCCCTGTCATTGCTTGAGATAGTAGTGTGTTGTTTATATTATGTTCATATGAATAAACAGTTAAAGTTTAGAATGAAATTAACAGTATCAATATTTTTTGGTCATCTGTTTAATAGATTGTATCATTGCGTTACCTAAACCAAGAGAGCATAATCCTAAAAAAATATAGAATATACTTACTACTTTTCCATTCTTTATACAACAGAATATACTTAAATATTTAGCTATAACAATGATTTTCTGTTCCTCGTTAAAGATAATGCCTTTTTAGGAATTAAATAATAAGCCTAGAGTTGGTCACTTATTTGTTTATGATTGTTTTAGAGATGTATAAATACTTTCTGTTTTTTTGGAAGGCCTCACCACCTAGCCATGGACCTGGAAATTACATCCAACATCCCCTTTCGAGCACTTCATGCTCCTGATAGTTACTAGGCATACACAATCTGGTATCTTGGCCTTCAGGACTATTGTCCAACCTCAAGTCGCATACCAGTTTGACTGTTAGCCATAGTTTTGTTTCTCACTGGTTACTTGTGCCTAGCTCAAGGAAAAATCTTGCTCATCCTCTCCTGCCTTCTGTTTGTCCCCCTTTCCCCATTCTTTTGCCTCTTTGGGGGAGGAAAGGTGGAAACTGTTTCTAAATGTCCAAGGAGTGATGTAACTATTTTCATTCAGTTTTCTTAACAAACTCTTTAAATTCTTTAAATAAAAATATCATAATGTTCTAGCTTTGCCAACCTTAATTCTTTAACAAACTGTGTTAAGAAAAATAACATTTTTTGAGGTACTGTGTAAAACTTGGTAAGAAAAATTAATTTTGTGCAATAGAGGGTGTTACAACTTCCCCCCCTATGAGTAACACTGCCTCTAGTGTTCTTTTAAGAAAATAATGTTGGATAGTATTTCTACATGGTCTCCTCTTCTTCCCAAGTAGCCTCTTCTGAGCCAAAGTGCTTCCATTTCACTTTAGCCTGGGTGATGGCTCGCTTCTGCAAGGTGGTTTCTCTCTGATCGAGAATATGAAGAGGTTATGCAAGAAACTCTCCCTCTTGTTTGACATATATATTTTCCTAGTTAATTATATGATCAGGGTTGTATACATATTTTTTTAGCATGGAGACATGCAAGACATTGTTGACTCGAATGTGGTGGGGGAATGCTAATTTGTATGCCACTGGTCCAATTCGTTCTAGTATTTGGAACGGTCCACATTACCAGGGTGCTAGCTTGGCTCAACCCTTCCACTATAAAGTGCTTCTCCGGGGTTTAGCTTTCAAGTACACATGATCCCCTAAATGAAATTATTTATGAGTCATTTTTTTATCTGCATAAATATTTTGCCTATCCTGAGTGACTTTTAAGTTCTAGCAGACCTTTTTCACTGTGGCCTCCATTTGAGCTAACATATCAAGACCCAATGCTAACTTATTGACCAAGCTATTCCAATCTATGGGTACCTGACACTTTCTTCCATACAACACCTCAAAAGGGATCATGCCTAATGATTCGTGATGGCCATTATTATAGGTGAACTCTACCATATGGAGGTAGTCCTCCCACTTGTGCGGTTGTGGCATTACGAACATCCTCAACATGTCTTCCTGGTCTTGATTCACTCTTTCTTTCTGACCATCTGTCTGTGGATAGTAGGCAGTACTGAATTGAATCTGAGTACCTAGCCCATCAAAGAGGGTTTTCCAAAATGTGGAGGTAAATTTTACATCTCTCTCGGAAATTACTACCTTAGGTATCCCGTGTAATCGGAAAATTTCCCTCATGAATATATCTGTGATTTCTACAGTCGTGTAGGTGGATTTTATAGGTATGAAATGCGCGGTTTTGATTAGCTTTCTTATCCACTACCACCATAATCATGTCATGCTGCTTCATAGTGCGGGGTAGTCCTGTGATGAAATCTAGAGTGATCCTCTACCATTTCCACTCGATAATGGATAACGATTGCAATAGACCAGTAGGATGCTAATGCTCTGCCTTCACCAACTGACACTCTAAACACTTTGACAAGTATTCCGCAACATGTTTCCTTAAACCTAGCCAGAAATATTTTTTCCTGATGGCTAACAAAAGTTTTTGGTATCCTGGGTGAGGGGTGTAAGGCTTCCTGTGAAATTCATCCAGTAACAATTGTTTGACAGAATTTTTGGTTGGGAACATAAATCTTGTTTCTGAATGTTAAAAATTTGTCAGAGTTTATAGCATAATTAGATTGTTTCCCCCTCTTCCGATCCTCTGATGCTTGCTGCCAAAGGAATGCATATTCTAGGCCTTTGAGGGATGCTTTCCTGATGATTTGAACAAGGTTAGATTTTATTTGACTGAATTGTATTTCGTAGACACAATGCATTTTCCTGCTCAATGCATCATCCACTTGATTCTTTTTTCCTTTAAGGTGCTTCATATCAAAGTCAAATTCACTCAAGAATTCGGTCCACCTGGCCTGTCGAGCATTTAAGCTAGACTGGTTAAATAAATTTGTTAGGCTACTATGATCAATTAATAACATAAATTTCTTTCCTAGGAGGTAGTGCCGCCACATTTTAAGTGTGTGCACTAGTGCAGTTAACTCCAGATCATATGCAGAGTATCATTGCTCATAGTCATTCAGTTTGCATGATTCATAGGCTATGACTGTTCCTTCTTGTGTTAATATCCCACCGACGCCCTCCTTAATTTCATCTGTCCATACCACACATGATTTTTCCGGATCTGCTACCTTTAGCATCGGTGCAGTGGTAAGTAATTTCTTTAACTGCTCAAAACTTCATTGACAATCCATTGTTGAGTGAAAGGCATGGCCCTTTTCTGTAGTAAGGTCATAGGAAAAGTTATTTTTGAAAAGCCTTTAATGAATCGATAGTAATAACTTGCCCGACCCAAAAATGATCTAATGTCAGCAACATTGGGAGTTTTCCATTCCATTATATTTTTCATGTTTTCTAGATCTACTGCTATTCCCTCAACTGATATAACATGGCACAAGTACTGAATCTGGTCTTTGTAAAAATAGCACTTGCTATACTTAGCATACAGCTGCTTGTCTCACAAAATCTGCAAGACTATTCTCAAGTTCTTCTCATGCTCCTCCTCATTTTTTGAATAAATTAATATATCATCAATAAAAATCAGTACAAATTTATCTAGAAAAGGCAGAAAATGCCATGCATAGGCACATGAAAGTGGTTGGGGCATTGGGAAGGTCAAAAGGAAGTACTACGAACTCGTAATGACAATAATGTGTTTGGAATGTAATTTTGCAAATGCCATCATCCTTTATTCTGATATGGTAGTCACCAGACCTTAGATCATTTTTTGAGAATATGCTGCCCCCCTACACCTGATCAAATAAATCATTAATATGAGGTAAAGAATACTTCCTTTTTACGGTCAGTTTATTTATCTTACGATAGTCGATGCATAGCCTTAAGTTCCTATCCTTATTTCAAACAAACAACACAGGGGCTCCCCAAGGAGATACACTAGGGTGACTGTACCCTTTATCTAAAACTTCCTGAAGATGCATTTTGAGTTTTGTTAACTCCGGAGTGCTCACATGGTAGGGAGCTTTCGAAACAAGAGTTGCTCCAGGTATTAGTTCAATGGTAAAATCAATATCATGTCTAGGTGGCAATCCAGGGATGGTTTCAGGAAACACGTCCACAAAATCCTGAATTACAGGAATATTCTCCAATGAAGCCATCTTATTTTTGTCATTAGAGTATCCTACTTGGATATCATAAATCTGGCAGCCCTTTCTAATGCATCTTCCTAGCTGGTTAGTAGTAATAGGATGCAACTTAATATTTTTCTTGATTCCTTGAACTTCCTTTCTTTGTCTCAACTCTGTAAGTTAGCTTACATATTTCTCTTTACAATCCACTAGGGACCAACGCCCTTCCAACTATTCCATCCTTATTAGTACATTGTATGAACCTAAGGGAAGTATATTTAGATCAACATGTATGGGTTGTCCTGAAACTGTTATATGGTAGTTTTCTGTTTTCATAGATACATTTCTCTTAGTTCTGGTGGCTAGCTGAGCTAGCAAAGATTTCTTAAATTTGTGTCTTAGCAACTGACATTTCTCTACCACTTTGGGACTAATGTAACTTAGGCTAGCACCTCGAGTAAATAAAACAAAAACAATTTGATCATCAATCATACCTTCGCACTCGATCATGGTGGGCTCGTATTCTTCTTCATGATGTTCCAAAGCATCATTAATTCTGGGCATACTTCTTGCTATATCTCATACTGTGGAGGTTTCCTACATATTTGAAAGATGCTCAATTCTAGCTTTGCGTGGGAAGTTCTTGTAATAATGGGATTCCCCACATCCCCAGAGTTGCAGAGATTGTTTTGGTGGTTGATCAGTGGAAAGTTTACTAATTCCATTTATCTGTCTATTTTCAGTGTACGCTGGGACCTTGGGTGCATTCCTTGTAAACTTCACAAAAGTTCTTTGCTGATTACTCCTTCCATTTACATTCCATTATCTATTTGGGGGTAAATTCTTCATTCTTCTGATTGAAGTTGCTTTGGGCACTTCACTTTTATATTTCATTTGATGATAACAGATATGAGATTTTGGCAAAACATCATCGATTGTTCTAGGATAGTCAAATTCTAACTTTTCCTTCATAAAATTGCATAGACTGCTAATAAACCGCTGAATTTTGGCTTTTTCCTCCAGCATATAAGCGAGATATCATAACAGGGAGGTGAATAGCTTCACATATTTGTCCATGGTCAAGGTCCCAAACCTTAGCTCATGGAACTCCTTTTATTTTTCATCATAGTAACATTCGGTCAAATATTTGTCCTTAAAATGTTTCTGGAATTATTGCCACGTCATTTGTTCTTCGTCAATCTTTCTCACAGTTTTAATTTCTTCCCACCAGAGCATGGCCTTTCCCCTTAATTGGTAAACTTCCAATTGTGCTTTAGGTTTGTGAGTATATTCATAAATCTGAAAATATCTACCCATGTCAATCAGCCATGCTTCAACGGCCTCTTCAGATTCTCCTTCGAAAAGTGGCGGTTTATTTTTTTTAATTCACCGTGTAATTCCATCTTCTGTATTTTGTCTTTATTTGGTTAGAAACATTATCCAAACGCCACTCTTCATCCTCCTTATGTCCCTCCACTGATTCTGCATTTTCCTCACCATGGTGGATTGTTGGGGACTTCTCTCTATCCTCGGTACTGGGGTTTGGTCGTCATTGATTTTGTCGGTCGAACAGACTTCTGAGAATCTTTTCCTTCTCCTGCCTCAGTTGTTCGTTATCTATCCTCAAATTCATCATTCCAGTACGTAACTGTTGCACAGTTTCAAGTAGGGCAGCGTTGGCTTTCCAGGATTCTTCTCCCAACTTTATCCATATATCTGGATTGGCCTCAACGTAAGGCACGTCCCGCTGGTTTGATAATCTCAGTGTCCTCAGTATTTCTGTTTGTTGGTTCTGTCTTCTACCCCTGTGTTCACATAGGCATAGATATAAGTATTTTGTAATTTAAATTAAATGTGTAATATCTCTCCCATAAGTCTCAGTGTGCGAGCATGGGCTCTGATACCATTTGTAACACTCATCACTATACAATATGATTTTTTTATTTTTTATTGAACTGTAACTTAAAGTATTACTAAATATTATCCTAATCTCTTGCATTTATTTAACTGTAATGTCCATGCATATATTTGAAAAGATTCAGCTTGATTGGAAAGGGTTATTAAAGTGTTAATTTATGGTTGTCTAGTGAAACTACCTGAGTTGTTGGATCTACCCCAGCAGGCACTTGCTCGAAAACCATGGAAATTACACCACCCGCATAAAATATTATGATGTGGCACTGCCACTTGAGGTTCGACTTTAATTTTGATAGCCCGACCTACTGTGAGAGGTCCAGGGCATTAATGGAAAGGTTTTTCCACCCTAAGATCCATGGTGGATGGATCCGACAAGTCCAACACTTCCTGCTAAACCTAAGCATCTCCTCCATCTGTCAAAATCGCCCATTTCGCATTTGGGTGCGGAATTTCCCAAGTATTGTGGCTTTGCCACTCTGTCAAGGTCAGTAGGGAATATATGGTGGTTCTGTGTATATTTTCACGGTTGATAGGGGGCTCCATGTCGGCACCAGACCTCCACGTTTCGTCATCCTCAGGCGAGCTCTTAGGTAAGATTGTAAGGGTTTCTGCTATACGCTGAACTCAGTTTAATTTCCTCACTTAGAATGAAAACTACTAAAGGTTACTTATGTTACAGGTGTGCTCTTCGAGTGCTACCTCGTTCCTCCAGCCGAATCGCAAAGCACGAGGAAGGTCTTTCCTCTAAGGCAAGGGCTTCAGGTTTGCACTAAGAAATTCTTTATTTCCTTTTTTGTTTTTATTTTAGAGACGGTTAACTATCTGATGGTGACTACAAGTCTTCGGCTCTCCCTCACCTGAGGCGACTCTTTCTCAGGTAAGAAGGAAACCTAAAATGTTTTTGGACTTATATCTGGTTAAAAAATTATTCAGGAAATCCAAGGTTTAATCCTCTGGTTTACCCTTGTAGGTAAACCCTTTGTCCAGTGTCTTTCTTGAAGTGTAGATGTGGAAGGCACCCTAACAACATACTCATCTTCTGTGTCTTTTGGTTGGTCTGCCATGAAATCCTCAGATGGCATTGAAAAAGGGAATTTACTTCGTTTGTTTTGTCTACTGTTGAGAGTATTTAAGGGTTTTTATAATTTAGCAGATGAGAGGGTTTGCTGGCTTGAAGATCATCTCAGCAAAACCTTCGTTGCATAAATAGTTTTTAGCTTCCCTTAAGAGGGTTGCCTTGATTCAAAGCTTGGCTATTTTCTTTTTTGGTTGTTTATGGGTTCTCAACTTGGCTGCGCGATATCCTCATTGTCCATTTATATTTATGACTCAAATGGTTTATAAATTATAATGTTGTACTCGTGATATTATTTCTCTGTCTATTTGAAGTTTATTGTTTCAATGGTTTCATGTAGTCTCTGCTGATACGAGGTCAGTTGGCTTTCAGTGCTTCCTTGTAGGTTGGACAGAGATCCAAAACAAACCATAACTAGTCTTTCATGATTTTATATGTATTCAACATTTTGAATGAAGATTAAATGGAAGAAAAGTTCGATAGCTTTGGACAGATTGTCACCCTTCATATGTTGAAATGATTCCAATGTTGTTTAATTTTAGCGATAGGGTTCCATCCAATTTATTCATTACATTAATATGATTTATGGTTCTATTCTCAGATAGTTGTTGTTTCTTGTGATTCTTGAACTTATTTCTATTGCTATAATCTCAAATTTTCTATGAGAATGAATTATCTTGCAGGAATTTTGACATTGTTTTCTCTATCATTGCTTGAGATAGTAGTGTGTTTTTTATCTTATGTTCCTATGAATAAACAGTATAAGTATTTTTTGGTCATCTGTTTAATAGATTATATCATTGCGTTATCTCAACAAGGAGATCATAATCCTAATAAAAGATAGAATATAATTACTACTTTTCCATTCTTAATACAACAGAATATACTTAAATTTTTAGCTATAACAATGATTTTTTGTTCCTCCTTGAAAATAATGCCTTTCTAGGAATTAAATAATAAGCCCAGGGTTGGTCACTTATATGTTTATGATTATTTTAGAGTTGTATAAATACTTTATGTTTTTGTGGAAGGTCTCACCACCCAACCATGGACCTGACAGTTATGTCCAGCATCCCCTTCCGAGCACTTCTTGCTCCTGACAGTTACTAGGCGTACACAATTTGGTATATTGGGCTTTAGGACTATTGTCCATCCTCAGGTCACATACCAATTCGACTATTAGCCATAGTTTTGTTTCCCACTGGTTACTTGTGCCTAGCTGAAGGAAAAATCTCAATAACCTCTCCTGCCTTCTGTTTGTCCCCCTTTCCCCAATCTTTTCCCTCTTTTGGGGAGGAAAGGTGGGCGCTGTTTGTAACTATCCAAGGAGTTATGTAACTGTTTTCATTCAGTTTTCTTAAAAAATTGTTTAAATTCTTTAAATAAATATATCATAATATTCTCGCTTTTCCATCCTGAAAATAAATGTTTTTGCAATAGAGGGTGTTACATGGATACCGTATGTTTATTTCTGGAAGGATTAATTTTTTGGTTGACTTAGGTAATTTTGACTTCAAATTCTCGTCACTATTCTCTAGTGGGCATGAAAGGATGGTATTTTTTTAACGCTTTATAGAACTTGAAAATATGGTATTGTTGGTAATGTTTTATTTTTAGGTTAATTATTTTACTTATATTGAAAAGTGTAATTATATTAATTTAATAAAATTTTCAAAAAAATTTTGAAGGTAAAAATGTTTCTTAAATTTTAGAAATTTTAATAAATCTTACTGATATATAATATAAAAACGTTAAAATATGATATTGAAAAATATTCAAATTACCTTTTAGATTTATACTTCACCTGCTTTGGATGAAAATGGACTGTAAACGCAATGATTTTGTGGTGGGCATGAAAGGATGGAATTTTTTAAATTCTTTATAAAACATTAAAATATGGTATTGATTATAATGTTTTATTTTTATTTTAATTATTTTATATATATCATATATTGAAAAGAGTAATTATATTAATTTAATATTAATTAAATAAAATCTTCTGCAAATTTTTAAAGATAAAAATGTTTCATAAATTTTCAAAATTTTAATAAATCTTATTGATCTCTAGTGATGATGATGATGATGATGATGGTTAACATCTACTGAGACCAAATAATGGTCTATCGGACCTAAAGAAACAAATTATCTATTTTGATTTAAGATTTTATTCCTATGCTCAAAAAGCTTGGAGAGAAGCCTCCCGAGCTCACTATAATTTTGACATTGTAAAAGGCTAGGAAGGTCAGTATTGTAACAAAGATTGTGAAACTGAGATCTAATGTGGTTATACGCGAGGCACTCTAAGAGGAAGTGGTTTTCATCCTCGATGTTCCTATTCTCACATATATGGCAGATCCTTTCCGTCCATGGTGTTTTAGGAACTGCCCAACGACCTGTTTCACTATGGAGCTCATGAGAATTCATTCTAATCTTTGCTATATTAATTTTCTTCTTTGAGATAGTTAAAATAGAGAGATAGTTTTGATCTTCTAGGGTGGGGTTGATGACCTTCTTATAATAACTTAATTTTCTTTTAGCCGCTAAATCTTTCTCACACCACATTTTTTCTTTGAACTTAGAAGTCAAAATATCTTTAATGTTATTTATGTTTTGCAATGCATCGTTTTCGTTGATCTCCCAATAGTTTAACTAGGCCCTTGTGTCTTTATGCCACCCTCGATTGAGCCTTAGGTGGTTTTGGCTAGAATTTAAAGCTAGCTTAGGAAGTCTATGATCGTCTATGTTACTGATTTTGTGCTTTTCCAACAGAAATGTAAGCATAGATAGGCTCTCAATATGGGAAATACCTGCTTCTATAAGGAGAATAGGATAGGGTGTATTACTTTTAATTTTCAGGTTATAGGTTATAAAACGCTTCTGGATTTGCTCAATCTTTCTCCGTGATTCTCTGGAGATGCTGCAACCCCAAACCTCACAGCCATATAAGATAACAAGTGTGACTAAAGTTTCAAAGAGGAACTTCTTTTTATCCCACATTACGAGGTTTGCTATTTTACAATTATTTTCAAGACCAAAGTAAGCTTTCCACCCCCCATTAATCGTTTTCTCAATGCTATGGTTCCAGTTGAGCTTGTGTTGAATATCAATTCCTAGGTACTTGTAAGAATACACTTCCTCCAATTTATTATTTTCATAAATAAAATTAGCTTAAGTGTCCTTTTTGGATTTGATAATCATAACTTTCGTTTTGTCAGTGTTAACAGTCATACCCATGGTAGAGCAGAAATCCTTAAGAAGCCTAAGTTGCTTATTAAGATCAGATGGGCACCTTGCCAAAAGAACAATATCGTGAGCATAAAGAAGAAGGATGACGACTATCCCAGCCAAGATCGTGCCATCACATCCTGCTTCCTCTAAATAGCCTTCGAGCTTATCAATGTAAATGCCAAATAGGATAGGGGAGAGGGGACAACCTTGTTTAACTCCGATGTTACACTTAATATCTTTCGACCACCCTTCATTGCTCTTTAGCTTGGCAATTACATTCTTGTATAACCTTATAGCGGCAGCTCTCAACTCGAGAGGAACCTTTAGCTCTTTTAATCTATTCCAAAGGTTGTATCTAGGAACCCTATCGAAAGCCTTTCTAAAGTGCACAAAGCAACAAAATAAATTGGATTTATTATTATGACATTCCTCCGCAATGATCCTAAGCGTAACAAGGTGGTCTGTTGTTGAGTGATGCCTTCTGAAACCTGCTTGTCCTTTAGCCCGCTTACCTTCACTTTCAAGCCATATGCTTAACTTCTTTTCCAAAATACTACCATATAACTTGGCTAAGAGAGGGCTGATCATAATTACTCTAAAATATGATATTGTAAAATATTGAAATTATCCCTTAAAATTATATCCCCTTAGATTTACACTTCATCTATTTCTCTAGTAGGCATGAAAGGATGGTATTTTTTTAATGCTTTATAGAACATGGAAAAATTGTATTGTTTGTAATGTTTTATCTTTATGTTAATTATTTTACATATATCATATATTGAAAATTATAATTACACTAATTTAATATAACATTTTGTAGATAGAAATAATTCTTAAATTTTAAAAATTTTAATCAGCAAAAATATTCATATATCTTTCTTAGATTTATACTTGATATGATTCCAATGAAAGTGGGTCATTATGAGTAATGAAAATATTATGGCAAGATTTTTTATTAACAGCTTCTATATTTTACTCTTCATGTGAAAAGTTGTTTCCTAAATTGTGATTTTTATCTGAAAACTAGGTAGTTGGCTGATAAGCACTTCAATGTTACATTGAGTATCGAGATAAATATTTGTTTAATTCATATTTATTTAATTAGTTTCTATAATGTTTTTCTTTCTTAAAATTTTGGTTTAGATTATATTAAAACTTTATCAAATAACAAATTTAAATTGTTATATTGGTATTTAGATGCAGTTTAAAAATAGGTAACAAATAACTAATTTACAATCTTATAAAAAATATTTGTAATTTGTGGGAGAAAAGACAAAAAAAACATAATTAAAATTTACTTTATTGAGTAATTTTCCTTCCACGAATTTCTGGGGGAGTATGATTTTGGATTACTTTTATTTCCACATTTACCATTAAATATCACTTTTCTATGTTGGGGTTTGAGAGTAGAAGTGATTGTTACCTTAGAATTATGCATACTTCAACTTTTTCATTAGAAAACTTTAGTAACTTTTGTTTTCAAAGTTTTTCGTCAAACATGATAATGTGATGTCTTCTTATTTTTTATTTTAAGGGTAGAACACATTTTTTATTGCCATTGTGATTGGTTACACTCAGTTTCTCTTTTTTTTTTCTTTTTTGCAGATTTAGTCACAACCTCAAATATCGTAGGAAGCTCATGGATGATGTTGAAAAGATGCCTCTTGTCATTTTTCTCAACTCTAGAGTGCACACCAAAATAGAATGCCAGTACAAGTAACCATCCATTAGTGGGAATAACTACCAAAGATATCCAATCTTTTTCTTTAATTCCATCCCTTTCAAAGTTAATTCACATAGATGGCTTAAGAAGCTCAAGTGGAACTTCTTCAACACTATGGTATTCAAGCCCTAGGAAACTTGAATAGGGATCGTTACTCGCCTGACCCAATCCAATTTGTTCTCTGACTTACCGTGCAGGTGCTTGTGCATGTATGAAATTTCCATCCCACCAAAGCTCCCAATGCAACATTAAGCGGACGGGTAGATTTATTAACCGCCCAACAAACCATCAGACCTAGTTCTTTTGCCTAAATCCCACACACATGATACCCTCCCATTTCAATGACCTAAAACCAGAGATTCCATCGCGGGTGGAACACCCATCTACACATAGATATGGTTGTCCAAACGAGGCTTCCAATCCACAAACAAATCCATCTCCAACTATCAAACCGCGAAACCCTATTCCAAGTGGAGCTCTGTATACACTGGCCACATCACTTTAGAGGCAGGTCATGAGTCTGGATCCATCAGCACTCACACCACATAGAGTGATAGAATTAGATAATCTCAATTACTTTATTATTCAAATGCAATTACATATATACAAGAAGTGTTGTCTCAAGTTAGGTAGACTATATTGGACACACAATCTGTTGGTTGAGGAAATCTCTCAACCACACACCAAACTAGGAACAAGTATGTATAGCCAACTCCTATAGAATAGGAATTGACTCCTTACATAGAAAGAATCACAACTAGAGACAAGTAGGAATTACATACTCCAAAACTCCCCCTTAATGAATACCTGTCTCCATATCAATGTGCAAAATCTAGTTGTGGTCAAATATACCAAAAAGAATATGTTGATGTCCATATAAAGGAACAACCATCTATCGGAATGCATGGGTGCAAACCACTGCAACCGCTCGTCTTGTAGGATGCCCGTCACATGCATGGTTTTGTCAACCATTATAACTGCACACCTGTACCTTTACTTGTATTTGTAAATCCCCCTCCAATATCATCATGGGTTTTATTGGATTACCCATAACCATCCTCTGGGTTTTAACGGATCACCCTCAACCATGCCACCAAGGGCTCTCAGCCACCAAGGCTAAACACAACCACCAAGGCTCAACTCAGCCATGAAGGCTCCACACAGCCATGAAGGCTCTCCAGCCACTATGGACCGCAAACCTGCCACTAGGGCACTCCAGCCACTCTAGGCTACAAACCTACCACTAGGGCACTCCAAAGACGCGACTCAACCAAGCCGAGGGTTTTCTCGGCTAACCCTAAACCATGCCAATGGGAATCTTTTTCCCACTTCACTCTTACATGTAGTTTCTAGCTTACCACAAACGGATATTACGAATACAAAGTGGTTTTTAGATTACCACGAACTATATGGGGATACACATGCCTTACAAGGCTTACATTTCACACTCCAACTCTGGAGTTACCAGGTACACAGTTTACAAAGACCACTATAAAGCGCCCTAGACTTCCTTACTTAATAAAATGTGACTCATAAAATAACATGCTAATGAGTCTATTCCAGAAACTCACACTAACTCACACAAAATTTCACCTAGTTGTCCATCATCTTCCAATATTTGATGCATCTACTCTAATGCCATCTTCACAGTCATGTCTTCATCATATCCCATGGTTAATCATTCCTACAAATAAATTTATCTATTGTTGGAATGGCCAATTCCAACATAGATTCAAACTCATGACAATAGTGGGCCAAACTAATTGTCAACTTCTAATTTCTAGCCATATTTACATTAATTACATGAGCATCCTAATGACTTGAATCAATGTGCTAAGAAAAATGATGGAATACCTTATATAACGAGTCACTTTTCAATGACAACTTTATCACTCCAATTCCAGAATAAGAAATAGAGGGACAATTTATGCAACTGGCGGAGGCATTTCAATCACTGGAGTCACAGGAGTGCTTTTAGATTTCTTAAGTGGAATTTTGTCTTTTGACGCATCTCCAGCTTCGACTTCATTTCTATTTCGGTGATTGTCATCACATTGTTCAAAGTAATTACCTACACCCGCAAGATGGCTCGCCCATGAAGATTCTTCTTCGTCATATCATTCCTCGTTCCTCACAATCCTCTCCACTACTAAAAGCCTCTTTAACATCAAAACCTATGAGAATAAATTCATCTTTGTTAAGCTCATCTTCCTCATCATGTTGATCCTTTTCTGGACAATTGTGCCCTATGGCATGGCGATGGCCTCTGTACCCACATCGCCCTTCCTCAACGGATATAATCACTAGCAGTTTTGTTTGTCAGCATATGCACCAGTAGTTAATTGCAGGCACCACACAAATCTGCAATGAGTAGAAATCAAAAAATTCTAACACGACATTGACAGGCTTTCTTTCAACCTCATCATAGTGGGACTCACAACAAGGGTCAAGGAAAATTCTGATCTTCCATAAATAAAAGACACAATTTCCACACATTTCACTAATTCTTTTGACAGGGCACTCATTTTCGACATCTGAAGAAATACAAATGAATCTTTGGATAAACTTACATGTAAGGAATTGAAGCACAGTTCCTTCACCATGACTTAGATCTGATACAGTCAATGTGTTAGGGGAACTGGACTATACTATCTCTTCAATGGGTTCTGGAAAATATCTCACCATCTCTAACGAAAGCCTTTCTCAATGCTTAGCCTAGAATAAATCAGAATTGACAGCTCCAACATCTCTTCTCTTTTAGCTATGCCACGCTCTCCAGAGAAAAAATCCATCCAAAAACTGCTGAAGAGCCACAGATCGGACAAACTGAGTGTAGAGATGCTACTCCGCTTCTCCCCTCCACTTTCAGTGTACCATCAATTGTCGGAGGCTGTAATATTTTAACTGATCACACCAAAAAATGAAGATAGCCACTACTTAAACGATCCATGCTGTGAAATGCTCACGTTGATCCATCGCTGAAAATATCCACGCTGTGTGGAGGAACCAATCGTCAACAACTCTGCCTTCCAAAAGACACCTGCAGGTCTTCATTGGCAACATAATTTACAACGTCCTGTATATGTTAGACTAAAGCAGCAACATGCTTAACAACAGGAGCTTAAAAAAACTGATGGAAAAACCACATACACAAAAATCTTGATTTCCTCAGCCTGGGCCAAGCCCATGAGCGGCCAGGCCGTCAGGGCTCTTATACGATGATAAAATTAGAGAATCTCAATTACTTTATTATTCAAATGCAATTACATATATATACAAGAAGTGTTGTCTCAAGATAGGTAGACTATCTTGGACACACAATCTATCGGTTGAGGAAATCTCTGAACCACACACCAAACTAGGAACAAGTAGATATTTCCAACTCCTATAGAATAGGAACTAAATCCTTACATAGAAAGAATCACAACTAGAGACAAGTAGGAATTAGATATTCCAACATAGAGCCGATCTGTTTTCTCCATAAGAAGCCACCAAAGAAGCCATAGACCCTGTTTCCAACTGCACACCATTCTCACAAGTATTGTCCCTCACCATTACCCAAAAGCAAAAAATGTGGATCTCAACCTCTAGTTCTTTGTGGATGCCATTAACCCTAGATTGCACTCTGCATTATGATATTTAAGAAAGATCCCATATTGTAACTATCACACAACAAATTGAATCATAACTGACTAATACTCATTTTTAATTGGATGGCAGATGTTACTTCCATCATCTAACACTTGAATCAAAGGTAAATAAAGGTGCAGGTGGAACAGGAGGGGAGTTCTTTTGAGACGGAATGCCTTACGGCATAACTATTTAGTTGTTCATGTGAAGTAATATAATTTTATATCAAAAAAAAAAAATTCAGTTTTGAGTATGAGGAAGATGTATAACTCTTATATTTTTTAAAATATTTCAACAAAGGAGTTCAATAACTTACTTGAATATCCACATTAATTTATTTTTGCAATTATCAACTTTCTTTAGTGCGCTTGGGATAGCTCAATTGCCTATGGGCATGGGAATGAAGTCTCACCAAATTAATAGTCTTGGGTTCAAATCTTGTGTTATCCCCTCAATCGGGGTGTGAAGTTGGACATGATGAAGACATAGTCCTACCAAGCTTACAAAAAATAATTAAAAAATTATCAAATTTCTTTATATATTTAAAAAGTATTTTAGGATTGATTATAATAAAATATTGCAATGCCCAAAAAATAAGAAATAATTGGGAAAGTAAAAAAATTGATTACTTTCTAATATGTGTACCATTTAATTCTTTATATAAAGTTAATTTATGATATTTGAATAATAATAATAATAATAATAATAATAATAATAATAATAATAATAATAATAATAATAATAATAATAATAATAATAAATAAAATTATTTTTAAGTTCTAAATGGAGGTCTCTATCAGGAGACTAGGGTTTCCCTAGTCACCGATAATTTTCTTACAAGCCTAAAGCATGCTCGAGCTTGTTTGGATGGTTTAATTGTAGGGATTATTATGCTTGTTGAGTCTTTAAACCCGTAGCTTCTCTTGTTTTTGTTGTCATCCATGTTTTCTCTACATTCTATTCACAATGACATGGAGAAGGAAGCAACTTTCAAAGCCTCGCTATAGTCTCAAAAACCTTAGTGACTTCTCCTCCCAAAAACAAAATTGTGAAGAAATTATCTGAGACCCCTGTAGTGGATCTCTCTCCTTCGTATTTGTGCAAGAGAGCCTTGTCTCTCTTAAAAAATATGTTGGCTAGAAATTTCATGGGCATTTGGCAAAATCTAGAAGCTGTTGAAACTTGGATCATAGAACAATGGTTCCTGAAGATTCAAGGACAAGTAACTTTCATTGAAATTGGAAGGGGATTCCATGTCCTCTTGTTTCTATACAAAAAGGAAAGATATTTTATTTTCATATCAGGTTTGTATTTCATGGGCTCCATAGGCCACTTTATCACTCCATGGACTCTTGATTTCAATTTAGATTATGACATCACTAGATTTCTAGTGTGGGTTCAGCTTTCACACCTCCGTGTTCATCTCTAGGGCTTGATGCACTGAAAACAATGGAAACAATATATGCCACTATCTAAATAAAGAATAACCAAAAGGAGGACAATTTTATTGTTCTTGCATCTATGTTGACCCTAAAGACAAACCTTGGAGAATGGATCCATATCATAGAATTGGACTATGAGCATATTTAGTTTAAATACATAAATTTTCATTGTCAGAGGAACTTCACCAAAAAAATTCCGCTTCCAACCAACATAAAAGAAAATATGAAAATAACATAACAAGCTTATAGACCCAAAAAATATGTTGCAACATATTCAATCCAGAAACCTTCCTTCAATAAAAACTCTTTTAAGGCCCTTCAAGATCTTGGACAAGAAGAATATACCCCTATGGAGGAATCCCCTAATGAGGATTAGGGAAATTCAAAAGTGTCAGTGGAAAAATAATAGTAAGCCTCTTCATTGGTCATCCCTCTTGGTCCAAGCCATATTTTGAGAAAACATTAGAGGAAATTCTAGCCTAAAAGCAACATGAAGAAATTAATAAAAGAATGCTACGTAGATAACTTTTTAATATTACGTTACTTTTATCTATGGCAATTAGAGTAGTTCATGCAAAATCATGCATGGGAGAAAACACTAGAAAAACCTTCTTGTCAAGTGCAATGTAAGCCCCTCTCAGATAGGAAATCCAATAAATAAAACCAAGAACGTGAAATAGATTCTAACTTGGATTCAGGTTTCCAACTCTGTGCAAATTATCTGATCCAAAAGCCCCACAAATAGCTCAATGTACTATTTTTTCATTCTATTATGCTTGGAATACTAAGAATATATTGTTGTAAACATGAAGAAGGTCTCAGTTGTAATACCTATGGAGATTATTGGGATATGTATCCCATGAGTTTAGTTATTGTCTCAATGAAAGATCCTATAAAGAAATGGCAATGCATTGAATTCCCCTCATATTTCTTGTGACTAGGCACAAATTTAATAAAATCACTTCTCGTTTGTGTCATATATATATATATATATATCAAAGTTACTTATAAAATAACTTTAAAAATGTAAATTCTTATGGTTAAAACAATTTAATATTTTAATTATTTATAATTCTCACCATTTTTAGGTATTTTTTTCAATAAATTTTGTCTGAAATCCAACAAAGACGGGTTGGAATTCTAGGTTTGGGTTGTGTTGTGTACACAATCTAACTTTCCAAGAGATATTTGGAATGGTTTAATCCATTTTGGTATTCAAAAATACACACCGTGTGTGTAGCATGTGCATTTTTTCATTTTATAATTGTATATGTGAATGCATAAATATGTATAATGAGTATAGATATATCTTAACAATATGTTGAGTAAAACATCATTGAATTGTCACCCTTAAAGGAGAAACAATTTCCTCAAATTTTAATATTTTTCAACTCCCAATATATTTATAGTTAAAATAGATATACTTTAATTTTCTCATGTCAATCTCGTGTTAAGCATGAAAGGAATCATACATCTCCCTTATAGTAAATAATACTACATTCAAATGTTTTAACAATAATATCATTTTACTTTCTACTTCACTAACATTGAAATGGTTTTTTGTTATTAATAGTTTTTGAAATGCCATATATAAACTATATATTAAGATTTGCATGATATACAATAGTATCTCAAACATAAGTATACAATTTTGCATGAATTACAAGGGTCTCTCAAACATAAGTATAAAGGCATGATCACATTTTTTAAATTTTGAGTTACCTTTTCTTTTTATATACTTGTAAATTTGGTACACTATTATTTCATTTAAGTTGGGCATCTAAATATTTTATTTATAGTTGACATTTTTTAGTCAACTCTACAATGAGTTTTTTTTTTATATCCTTGTAAATTTGGTACATGACTAATTGACATTAATTGACATATTTTTTGGTTATTAATATCTTTTCAAATCATATATGTGAACTCCATATAAAAAATTGAAGGGCATACATATCTCCAAAATCACCTATAGGCCAAATAAGAAATATCTTACTTTCAGTCACGTTACCTTACCTTACATTATTTAAGGTCCCATTTTAATATTTCTTTATGAGTGACATTGAATAATTTTTTATTAATAACTTTTTAAAATGTAGTGTGAACTCTATGTTAATTACTTAAGAAGCTATACATTTCTCTCATATTGGGTTGCAAAAGGTTTTTTTTACACCTAATAATTTTCTCACATTTAATCACTTATATATCAAATAGATTTTGAAATATTTATTTAATGGGAACAAATTAAAATGTCATACTATCCCATATATGTTAGTTATTAATGTTATGCAACTAAAGATACAACTATTTCATAAAAGTCACAAAGAAGTCACTTACAACATGTGTATTCCACTGGGACTTGAACTTCAAATCTCATGGTTTACACAATACTTTACAACAAAAGAATCCCTAATTAAAATTCCCATAATGATCTATTTTTCTATTTTCAATTTAGATTTACAGCATCCATTTTTTTATATGTTTCTAATCTTTTACATTAACCCGAAAAAAATTTATAATCAAAATATAACCCATACAAAATCTACCATAAACTCATTTTTTTAATCTTTATTTTTAACAGACTTTTATATATATATATATATATATATATATATATATTTCAGGAGGAAGTTTAAATTTGGAATCTCAACCAATCAATATTAATCACCACTAAAATTACCCTTGCGAGAAAATATATTGTATATTTTCAATAAAATTAATAATAAAACAAAATAATAAAATAAATAACTTAATTTTTTATAATTTTTTATTTCCGCTTCAGGGTTTTCTGTTCTTTAGAAATTCGTTTAAATATCGATCACTCCTGCATTAAAATATAAATAAGAAAAACAAAAATTTAAGTTTGAAATATTCAGTAGATTAGAACGTTGTCTTAGCTTTGCCGGCTCGGTTTACGTTCACACTCTATGGTTCGTATATATTTTTCCTTTCTTGGTAATGTCCCTATAAACGTGGAACACGACAATTTCAAAATGAAACTATTGTACGTAGGCGCACGTTTTCACAGTGATATGAGGGGTTTTCAAACCGAAGCATCCCTAATCTCACAGCATTACATCATCACAGATAATCGTTTGACGACTTGCAGTTCGCTGGCCAGGCTTTCCACGTGTCTTTGCATGCATCTCAATACAAGAAGCGTCGATCTATTGACTTTTACGCCTCAAATTTATCAAAATATTATTGAATATCGCAAAGTTTAGGTATCGTTCGCTTTCCTCATGTGATAGTTAAAGATAGGATCCAATACAATAAGATGGAGTGAGGCTTCCACCTCCAAGTTACAAAGGTTAGATTTCAAGTTATAAAGGTTATATGAATGTTTACAAGTTAGCAAAAGGTTAACATAAAGCTTTAAAAGATATTGAAATAGGCTTATCCATGTTTTTTTTTAACTTAATGGTCTTATAAATATTAGTTGAAATTTCTTGTTGAGATTAATTTTTTTATTATGCAAAGTGAAGATAGGTTTTTTTGATGCTAGTGCGTTATAAAATTTTTATGAATGTGTACAAATTAACAATAACCAAATGACGTGAGCATTTTACTAATAAATTATGTAGTTATTAAAGAGATATGGAATATTTATTTCTAAATAAAAATTTTCAACACTAAAATAACTATCTAAATGTCTTATATAGCCACTCTCCCTCACTCTTCTTACATTGTTTGTACAAATTCAACATGTCTAAAAAATTTCTAATCATTATATAACTAATATCTTTATTATTCATTCATCCACTTTTCCCTTTCATAAATAGTTCTAACTTCTAAAAATGTATATCATTATTTCTTGGCTCTGTAATTTTTCAAATTTTTAAAGTTTCCCATTATCATTTTTCTTGATTATTTCAAAAAACATTTTATTTTTAAATTAAAAAATGTAAGATAATATATTAAACTTATACTAATATGTATTGTTAATATCTAACTTCCATTTCAAATTACATAAAGAAATAAAATGCATTTTTACTCCAACGTTCACACTCATGAAATCCATGTAATTATCCTTGTAGGAAGGTTACTTTCATGAATTTATTTATTCATAATGTAATTTTGAATGGGATCCAAATAATGGATATATTTCTTAAAATACTGAATATGTATCAACATTACTATTGATACCAATACAATCAGTACCAATAGTGAGGTTATGGTCATCTTTTCAAGTAGACATTTTCATAGTAGGAAGAAAATCAATATAACATGGAAAATTTCTATGTTAAATATATTCCATTTACTCACATAAGAGGCTGGTGGTTATTGAGGTCTTAAGGATTGAAATTAGGTATAACATGCTCCTTATACTTTGTGAGTTGCTTTATATGATCTTCCCTCATGGAAATGTGAAATTTATTTATCATGTATCAACCTCTTCTTACAACAGTTACACATGTATAAGATTAATTAGAATATCTATATATATATATATATATATATATCATTCTTCCAACAAGTTCTTACTCATATTAGCACGTTCATAACTTCATATTCAAGTTGATAGATAATGTCCTATCCACAACTTAGGCATGTAACTTAACTCACTTTGCATTACATACCCATGGAGTTCTTCATATCCACTTGAGATATCATTATTAGATTTGAATAAGTATATTACTCGAATTGTACAAATCATATATATCCACCATCAACCAAGTTACTTGTTCATACACCCAATCAAACTATTTGACAAAATTAAGTAACCCTTGATATTTTCATGATTCACATATATCCATGACATGAAAAATTATTAGAGTGTATAATCCAAAAGAGTACCAAACATCAATCTAGTCAAAGCACATCAATCAAGAAAGTCAGATGATCATCAAATCTAGAATGCACTCAATGATTATTCTAAATTATAGTGAAAAGGGAGGCATACATTGCTAAAAAATTATGTTAACTTTATCAACATACAATATTGATAATCTCCTAATCTCATTATTTTCACAAAAATAACATGACATTATTAAAACATATATATTAACCCTTTTTAAGGAAGCTTAAACTTGAATTATTCCAAATTTAAATAAAAATCATATCTGTGGGATAAAAATATGAACTTGAATAATTGAAGATGGGGTAGACATTAGGTATCCAATCACTCTGATTGATTTTTAGTGTCTGAATTAATGTTCGATAAGGAATTCTTTACCAGAGAAACTATTATCCCCTATCTTGGATCAGATCATTGGCCAATTCATTTGGAGATTTATTTTAAAGAAGCCCCATGTAACAAACCTTTTTGTTTTGAGAGATTTTGGCTGAAGCCACCTGAGTTCCTAGAGAAAGCTAGAGTATGGTGGGAGACAATTACAATATGAGGAAAGATTAAGATGCATACCTTGTAGTTGAAACTTGACAAATTCAAAGCAAATATTCTGTCATGGATAAAGGCAGAATTTGGTAATACATTAAAGAAGAACAAAGGTTGGAATATTAGATAAAGGATATTCAGTAGCATATGATTATATAAGGACACTTTTTTGATTTATTGATGAAGGAGGGGATCAAACTAAATAAGCTTCAAATGAGAATACAACAGGAAGAAACATTATGGCGATAAAATCTATAGTTCAATGGTTGAAAGAGGGGAGGAAATAGCTCTAACTTTTTTTACAAATCTATGATTCAACACAGGCATGTGAGTTGTGTTTTCTCGTTGACTGAAAATGATAGATAGAGAAAGCTACAACATTAGTAAATTAAGGAGGAAGCTATAGCTTATCATAGGGATGTACTAACAAATCCTTCACAAAATATAAAATTTTCTATCGATAATATTAGAACATGTACTCCAAAAAATATCAGTAAGGAGCAGAAATCAGCTTTAATGTGACTAATCGGTTTCCAAGAAGTCTAGTAAGTAATCAGGTCTATGCCTCAAAACATATCACATGATCTAGATGGCTATACTTCAATGTTTTTCAAAGTTGGTTGGATTTGTTTGGATAAAGAGATTCATGAGGTGCTGGAGGAATCTAGGAAGTTTTAATTTATGTGGTGAGGTTTGAATGCTACCTTTTTTATCCTAATTCATAAGGTTGGAAACTAATAATATCCTATTGTTTTTAGAACCAATCACTTGTGCAATCTCATTTACAAGGTGATTTCCATTGTTATTTTTAATCATTTGAAGCCATTATTGACCATACATATTTCTTCGGAACAAACTGTCTTTGTAGAGGGAAGACACATTCCTAATGGAATTATAATAGTGCGAGATATTATTCAATCTTTCAAAATTATGAAGAAACCAGTAAGTATCATCAAGCTACATTTGTTGAAGGCTTCTGATAGGATTAGCTAAGCTTGTTTATTGCAAGACCTATATTCTTTTAGTTTCTCTTGGTAATGGATCTCATGGGTAAGATATCTTATATCGAAACCCTTTTTATCTATATTTATTGATGGTTCACCTTCTAGTACTTTTAACTCATCACGTGGGCTCAGGAAAGGAGATCACTTATCCCCCTTTTTATTCATCTTGGCAATGGGAGGACTAGGGAGATTCTTTAAAAAATTCTACAGGGATTGTTTGAGGGTTGCATTTATTTGGTGAAGGCCTCCCTATGAAATAACAATAATTTGTTGATGATGTATGTCTATTTGGTAAACCAACCCTTATAGAGGCGAAAGAGTTTAGTTCCCTTCTCTAATTTTTTATGAAATTCTAAGGTATCCTTGTCAATTATCTCAGTGCAACGTTAGATTTAAATTCAAAGCACACTTCGTATTGGACACGTTTCATTTTAAATCTCACCAACAAGATTGAAAATTAGACATTTTGACCTTTTTATTTTACAACGAGATTGGACCTCATGAAATCTATGTTTCAAGTCATTCCCATTTACCAAATGTTGTTTATGTCTACATGTAAGTTCATTTGGAAGACTTTTATCTATAAATGGAGGTATTTCCTATGAAGGGGTGAAATTAAGGAAATAAAATGATCCTTGGTGGCATGGGAAACTCTAATTCTACCAAGGTTTGTTGAAGTGTTAGGTTTGCATGACTCGGAAACATTAAGTGTGGCATAGGGGTAAACTTATGGTGATGGTGGTTGGTAGGTTGGATAGATTTATGGAAGAAGATCTAGTTGCAAAATAATGCTCCCATCGTGTAGCAAGAGGAAGATTAATATATAATTTGATTGTTGATGGATCAAGTATATGGAGATGGGATCAGGAAAATAAAAAGGTGGTGATGAGTCATGCTCTTTTGGAGATACATAAGGGGGGTTAAACCGTGTTTTGGGAAGAAGCAGGGAAATAGTTACCACGAATTACTAAGAAAGAAGACATTAGAATTTTGAAACTTTTTATGACGAACTTAGGAGCAATTCGGGTTAGGCACTATTGGAAGGTGGAGATAGATGGTGAACTTTGGAAGAGGTGGAACATTAAGCAACTATATCCCTTCTCATCTCAGGCATTACCATGGGAATTAAATCAACAAGAATTATTGGAAAGAAAAATACAATTCTCAGGACAGAAAGATTTTTGGTGTCTGGGTAATAGTCCTACAAGAATGTTAAATGTAAAGGAATCTCATTCATTTATTATAGGCCATGAAAATCAAGAGAAAACCAATATTTGGAGCAACATCTCGTCAGACATTCGCTATACCAAAATTTTGACTTACCTATGGTTGATTGTAAGGCACAAACTACTTACTTAGGAGAAGATTAGAGAAAATGGTGTTGTAGGACCTCCTTCTATACACTTTGTTCACATGGTGAAGAAACTATAGAGCATATGCTTAATTCATTTACATTTTGAAAGGGAGTATGGTCCATTCATCCCTTCATTTTTGATAATAATAATTAGAACCAAGTCAATATAGTAGAATCATTAGTTCGATGCAATTGTTCTATGTTAAAAAACCCTATAGTTAATAGTGATTGGATCCTAGTTACATGTTTTGTTCTCTGGAAATTGTGGAAGGAAAGGAATGCAAGAATTTTTAGGGATAAGAAGAGTTTGGTTAGTGTGTTAAATAACGTGATTATACAAAAAATAGAGAAACCCTTCCTATTGTCTCTTGGTTGATCGATGATTGAAAGGTAGACATTTCAGAGGTAGCAACCTTGAAGAGACTAAATTTGACTTAAAACATGAGAATTCTCATAGATAAGCCTCCTAAAGACCTAAATCCTTCATAAAACACTTATTTACCCCTCATTTTGTTATTATCAAATTGAATTTTGATGGACCTTCTAAGGGTAACCCTAGAATTTCCTATTCTGGAGGTGTATTTTGTGATTGGAACTCGTCTACATCGCGAATATTTTCTTAGAGTTTTGGATCGAATAGTAAAAATATGGTAGAGTTTTTGTCTTATAGAGAGTCGCATGTGCAGGGAATAGAAGAGGGAACACAAATACAAACTGATTTTTATAGTAACAAATAAATCTATTCTCAACTAACTTATTTTTTCTATTCAATTAACATGTAACATTGTTTTATGAGATAGAGTTCTCTCCATATTTTGAAAAAATAATAAAGCCAAGTCACTTCTTAGGACTTGAAAACATTTTATTGAACCTACCAATTAATTGGAGAGGAGCACATGCGTGAATTTGATAATTGAAAAAGTATAACGGAGTGTCAACAAAGTTCATGCAAGCACACAGGGTATCACGAGCACATGCATGAATTCGATATTTGAAAAAAGTATAACAGTGTGTCAACAAAGTTCATGCAATCACACAGGGTATCACGAGCACATGCATGAATTTGATACTTGTAAAAAGTATAACAGAGTGTCAAGAAAGTTCATGCAAGCACACAGGGTATGACCAGTTGATTACTTTGTGGGCATAAATCTAGTCATGGTAATGGGTTTTGTGGCCTAGGTTGGGTGCGATCCCCTAGTTGAAAAAATAGTGCAAGAATACACACAGTTATGTATTTTAGAGATCAGGACTAGCTTTGAGAAGAAAACTCGTAGACACGAGTAACTATATTTTTTTTTACATATTTAGACATTTCATGGTATTGGGAGGAAGCAAATTATACAACTTAGCATGGGGGAGATGTGTAATTCCCTTGCTCAATCTAGAGTTTACACTTGTCCCTTTTAAAATAAAAATAAATATTTTCTACATAAAAAAAGAATGTCAACCAATAAAAAACAAAAATCAATATTCATATTTGGTTATTTTTAATTAAAACCATTCTAAAACATCAATAATCATAATCTCACTTTCTTTCTCCATTATTGATATTAAAATTGAGTCTTAGAAATATGTCTTAAACATATTTAACTCTCAACCTTAATTATAAATAAAATAGTTAATTGTTCATGTGAAGTAACATAATTTTATCTCAAAAAATATTATATTTTCAATTTGGAGTGTGAGGAAGATGTATAAATTTTAAATTTAGGTCTTTAATAAATTACTAGAATATCATGTAAATTAATCTATTTTAATATCAACTTTCTTCATATATACAAAGAAATAAAATCATTTTAGTTTTGTTTATAATAAAACATTCCAATGCCCAAAAATAAGAAATTATTAAGAAAAAAAAAATCAGTTACTTTCTAATATGGGTAATAAGAAGGAAATGTAAAATTCATTTCATTATTCATATAAAATTAATATAAGATATTTAAAAAATAATAATGATAATGAATAATTTAATATAAAGTATAGATATAGTATTTAAATATTTATGTGTATTTAAAAATATATTAGTAACTAAAACAATATTTTTATATGAACATTCTGATTCATAAATAAAATATTTCAATGTACATGTTAAGTAAAATGTTTTGATATCGAATACATATATAAAAGAAATTTATTGAGTAACAGGCGGCTCAAATGTCATCGGCTCAAATGTCATGAGGAGAGAATGTGTTCCTCAAGTTTTGATATTTTTCAACCCATGATAGATTTATAGTTAAAATGGATATACTTTATTTTTCATGTGTCAATACTATGTTGATTATTAAAGGAATTATACATCTCCCTTATAGTAAACAATACAACATTCAAATGTTTTAACCATAATAGTTTTTTACTTTCTACTTCACTTAACATTGAAATAACGTTCTTGTTTTAATAGTTTTTCAAATTCCATGTATCATCTCCCTATTAATAGTCACATGAATTACACAACTCCCTCGAAGATAATTACAAATAACCTATGAACATAATAATAACTTATTGTTTTTCACTTACCCTTTCATTTTATATACATGTAAATTGGGTACAAAATTATTTCACCAAAGTTGGGCATTGAAATATTTTATTTATAGTTTACATGATTTTTATTCAAGGAATTAAATATCTTCCTCATATAAGAATTTAATTTCCATATATTTTCAAGCGAGAGATGAGAAGATATTGATATTAAGTGACATGTTTTTTTTTATTAATATATTTTCAAATGACATATATGAACTCCATATAAAATATTGAAGGATATACACATCTCCAAAATCACCTATTCCTTCAATAAGAAATCTCTTACTTTGGATTACTTTACATTAATTAAGGGGCATTTAATATTTACTTATGAATTACATTGAATTTTCTTTTATTAATAATCTTTTTAAATGTTTTGTGTGAGATCTATCTTAATAATATAAGAAATTAGATATCTCCTTCATATTGGGTTGTAGAGGGTGTTTTTTTAAGCCTATTAAGTTTGTAAATTTTGATCTTTCATATATAAAATGGATATTGAAATATTTATATAATGCCAACAAATTGAAATATCTAATTTATTTATGTTTAATTTTTTTTTTCCATATTAATATATTTTTAAATACCACATTTCAACTTCACAAAAAATTACACACATATTCTTATTTCTATATATAAAGTTAACACAAATTTATTTTATTTAAAATTTAAGAAATTACACATCATTTTTATGAATGAAGAAGAAAATTAAGGACAAAAATCTAACATAAATAAAATATATAATAACTAAATATAAAAATAATTAAAATTCCAAGAATTAAAAGGGAAAAAAATATTGTATTACAATACTCTATATAAAATAAAAGAGTATATAAAATATGCAATTATATTTAAGCAACTATTTTAGGGAAACTTAGTTCCCCACAAATGAGATGTAAAATGAATAGCTAAATTTAAAAACATTTTTTTAAAGATAATTAAAATAAGAAAATCATTATTTATTTATAAAACGTATAAAAAAGAATTGAATCATTTTTACTAAAAGGAAGAATTGATTTAGATATTCCAAAAGGTAAATTCATGAGTAGTTATCAATTGTATATTAAGAAATTGACAGTGTTAGAGTAAAATTTATTTATTCTATTTCTTATATATTATTTATTAATATTGTGCGATTGTAAATATAACAATTTCGTAAATGTCACAAATAGGTCGGTTAAAGAATATATTTGATTGGAACATAGTTAGAGAAACTAAACTAAGTGTTTACCAAAGCACTCTAGTTAAGATTCTTTCAGTATACTTATAGGATTAGGAGTTTCAAGTGAGAAAGCATTTGAAATAGCTTTTAACTTTTTCTATTAATATATGTTTTTTTATTACTTTTTTCTATTTCAATTATTGCTTCTTAATTTTGACTTTTCTGATTTTTTTCAATATTTTATTTATTTATTATTTATTATTTATTATTTATTTATTTATTTATTTATTTATTTTTTTCGGTTGGTTTAATCCACCGGGATGTAAACTTTGAATCTCATGATTTATACAATAGTTACCACATTGGGTCCTATTTCCCAAAAATTACCTAAATTTGCCAAGTAGGTACCAAATTTGCCAATTCAATCAAGTACAACTTTTGTATGATGCATTATAGCTTAGTCAAAACTTTCTAGTAGCTCACCTGAATTGTGGCCTACAACTTTTGTATGATGCATTATAGCGTACTTAAAACTTTCTAGTAGCTCACCTGAATTGTGCCCTCCAACCTTCACTATAGAATGTGATTCATGCCCCCTACACATGATCTTCCTTTCCATAGAGTTAGTGGATCATTGGGAAAATCATTCAGTCACTCATATCTGACCCAAATCATTCAGTCATTCATATCTGACCCAAATCAACTAAAATAATGTCACTTATATCCCACCCAGATCAACTAGAGCAATGTACAAACATAACTTGATAAGTATCTCGCAACTGGTAACTAACTTGAAGAAGAGAAATAGTGTTTACCGGTGGATCACGGGAAGGAAGAATCTCAATCCATAAATGTCTGAAGCAGACTACCCTCTCTAAATTACTTCAATAGGTAGTAAATCCAATCAACAACTACTTAATACAATTAATCAACAAGTTGAAGTTTCATGTTTTGACCTGCCGAACCATGGTGGAAATAATACAGGGAAGGATACCAAGGAAAATCTGGGTTGTATAAGACATCCACTATGAAGGTCTCCTCAGTTTCTCACCCAAGTTGTATACAAGGGTCATAGTTAAGGTCTCGTAAGTTTCTTTTCATAGATTTTATAAATTATGTTTATATAAAAAAATAATTCCTATATTGTAAAGATTATAAAATGGCATATTGCAATTGTAAACTAGTAGTTCTTATATATAAAATAAAATAAACGGTAACTCTCATATCTAAAATAATAGAAAAATATTAAGTGGCCTGAATATGTGTAAATTGCATTTAGATTTTCTAGATTTTGAAACATTTTTTTAATACCTAATATTTCAATTTTTGCATTGAATTTTAGCTTTGAATTTTGTTTCTTATTATTAGATTTTACTTTTACATGTTTTCCAGTGAAGGATATTTATAAATTTGATGCATTTTGTTCCTTATTATTTCTTAACTATTTAGAGAAAAAGGTTCTATAACATCTTAGATAGGGGAAATTAATATTAGAGATAAGTAAACATAAATATTTCTATTAAAAAATAATTTAATAAATTTTCATTAAAAATTTTAGTATAATCATTGTTCATTCAAATTTAAAAATTAAATTAAAAGAAATGTTTAAATATTTGTAAAATATGTATTATTGAATTCTATATTAAATTTTACATAGTTGATTTTTTTGTTTTATATCCAATAAAATGAATTCGAATTTAGTTACCGTGATTTATATAATATTTCACAACGAACACGGTCACCAATTAAACTTCCCACCCCTCTTTTTGTTTTTTTTTTTCTTGTTTTCAATGTGGACCTACAGCATCAAATTTTATATTTTTATTTTTTTGTTCGTTGATCAACCAGGAAGCTTGAACCTCGAATCTCAAAAAATGATCTACCCTCGAATAAATATATTATATTGTGATGACCCCGGAAAATGTAAATATTGGAATTTTACTATGGTAAAAGATAGGGTTGAAAGACTGTTTTTAAAACTTTAATCATATTATTTTATTGTGAATCTAAATATATATTAAAAAGGAATATATACTTCTTGAAATGCTGGCAACTCCTGAAAGGAAGATTGGAAGAGGAAATCAGTTATGAAAACTGCATGAAACTACCCTCCCTAACTGGAGAGGCCTCCAGGGGAAAAGGGAGGGTAGAGAAAAAAAATTTGTGCTGTAAGGACAGACAGAAGAAAAGGAAAAGAGGAAAACTAGTTAAGTCTGGGGAGGACCAGATAACCAGGCACAAGTTGCATGTATCTTGTTGAGGGCTTTGGGCCTGCAAGATAGCTTAGGGGGAGATTCCAGTCTTGGCAATGGATCTCATGGTTGGGTGGTCAAGAGCAAACAAAGAATACAGGTGAACTTCTGAAGCGTAACTACAAACCAGGTGGACCAGGTATGTAGCAGCTTCTGGAGAAATCATTTCAACAGTGAATATAGATATTATTGTTAACTGAAAATTACAGTAGCCTAAATACAGTAGAATGGCTGTGAAAATTAATTTAAAAAAAAAAAATTATACATTCTTATATCATTATTATGCTTGCTGTAATGTTACCTGGCTCAGGCAAATATTACAGAAATATTAATAGATGACTGTTGAGAAAAACCCTGATGCTGATATGTTTATTGGTAACTCCAAGAAAAAAACAAGACGGAGGTCAAATTGCACTATATAGAATACCGAGGAATTAATGTATATATATATATAAAGAAAATGAATAAGCTTTTCTTTTAACGACATGAGTTTGTTCATCTTAGAGGAGAGTAGAATAATAGGCCTCAAGCATGGGTTACCAGAACGGAAGTGAGAAACACTCGTTGGAATTAAACACCTTAATATCTACGGTGTGAATGTGCATTAAAAGAATTTAGAAGGCCATATGAGATTATAACAAATGAGACAGTCTGCATAAACTGTAAAGCTACTACATATAACTAAAAAAAAAATACACAGACAGAGGTAACTGTTAAACCGTAAGAATGTGAATAATCTTAAGAGAGGGTTCAAGAAGATTATGAACCAGAACCAGACTCTACTGTATTTTCATTTAATGAAACAACGAAAATGCAAACCGCACGATTCACCATAGTCGTGGTAGCAAATGCGACAGTAGAAGGAGTATCTAATGTTCAAACCAACTAAAACACATATTCTCAGCAATAACCATAACTCTTTCATTATAAACAATGCATATCGACAGTAAGGAACAATATGTCGAAAACATAACAGACTTCCTTAACAGCTCGAAAAGGAACAATAAGTCGAATCAGAACAGACAACAGACAATAGTTTTTCTCTTAAGACAATGGCAGTTCCGCCGTAGCATAAAACCATGAGAGCATATACAAGTAACTGTGATAAAATTATAATCGCATTAACTAATTCAGAGTGACAAGTCCATTAAGCACCGGAGTCAAGCACTCAGAAATACAGTTTAGTCCGTTATTAAACCTTCCGAGGAAACCCAGAAATAAAATGACATTTACAGAGTAAGTATCTATTCCAGGAAACGATGAAATGGAAGTATAAACAAAATATTCATTGAAAAACAAAGAGGTCCATATTCTATGGCCCAGTCCTCTAATAGTCTTTACTACTTGTTACACAAATAATTACATCTGGATAACAATTCATAAAAAACAAATAGGCCTTCGAGATAATTCAATTACTGGGACTGCTAAGGCACCTCCCGTGCGAAAGGAACCGACTGTTCCTCACAACCCAATAGGGCAAGCCGAGAACACAAAATCTGAGAATATGAAAATTCATGAATAGCCTCGGAAGCAAAACCACAAGGACCCTGTCCTGGGTAACTTCGATCAGGTTAAGGGAATCTGAAAGCCAGTGAAAAATTGAGTATGTATAAATCTCATAGCCACAACAGGCAAAAAGGGGAAAACCCCAAACATCGCACCCAGGAATCTACGAGCTGATATTGCATACCTGATACGCAGCGAAGGAGGTCGGGTTGCCGAGGGCCCATCGTCCTGCGTATTGGAAGGTTGCATCACCATAGCTTCACCTTCATACACCAGAGAAATGAGAGTTGTTAATACGCATGCAAAACCAATGGAGAGACCTGTAATGAAAGAATAACATAATAGCGAAACCATGGATTTAACTGTGAGAAAGCCATTACCTGTGTGGAATAATCCCGGAAAATCGAACGAGAAACCCCTGAGTTGCAGATGAAACCTCGGAGGAGGTGTGAATGGAAGTAATACCCGGTGCGCGAAGAGGCAAGCAGAACCCGGGAGCAGTGTCAGGACCAAATGAGCCAAGTGGGAACTCAGAGCACTTAATAAGAACCCTAAAACCCTCCGACGGATCTCCACCCTCGGATCCAGATCGATAGATCCACGCCATTGAAAAGAAGCGGGAACCAAAGGCGCGAGGGACGAGGATACGGGAACCGGCGTGTTCACATGGCCGAGCAGGAGGGACAGGACAGCTGTGCTGGGGAGCATTAAACAGCTGCCCGTAAAATTAATTGCAACCCAACAACTCAACGCCGGAAACATTACTCCGGTCACAAAGCATTATGCCAGCGCACATCCCGGTTGCCAAATGTGTATATATGTAAACAATGCATACAAACAAACCATGAACCAAACATTTGAATAGATTGTCGTGGGTACGATAAATTCCCAATAATGTTATTAACCCAAATAACTATGTGTCATGGCAGAGTATGTGCGGCATAAAGATTATGGTAGGGTTAAATATGTAAAGGTTATAATAAATTAAAAATTTTATTTACATGTATCATGGGTAGGATCGTGACAAATTGGTATCAGAGCAAGGTTACAATACTGTGACCTCTAGAACAACATGTAAAAAAAAAAGCAATGTACAGATAACCATCTCATTATATTTGTAAGAAGGACAACTAATTTAACTAACTCCTCTTCTTGTTCCATTTCTAGGGTTGAGACACAGGAAAACAACAACAAATAGACAATAGACAGAAACAGTGAATATGCAGAGAGCTGGCAGCGCTCCGCATAGATCGATGGCAGGTCAGGAACCTGCAGTAAATCCTGGGGATAACCCAGAACTGTGGGTACAGCTTGGCGAGGAGACACGTAGCACAAACCTTGCAATACTAGAGACGGTTCAGGAACTGAAGAATGAGATGGCACGATTACGAGAGGATAATGCACGACTGACGATGGAACAAGAAAGAATTCTGAAGAGTTTGTCAGACAGGCAGAACCCACCACTAGCTAATCCCAGTGCAAAACAGTAGAGGATGACAGAAGAACGAAATTATCAAACAGAACTTGAAAAATCAGAAGAAAGGGAGGAATATTCTGATAATACATCCGAAAAGCAGACTTCAAAATGTCAGAGAGTGGAATTACAGGGAGAATTTCGAAAAATTAAACCCCCACATTTTGATGGGGAACAGGAAGAAGTGGCTGAAGCATGGTTAATTAACATGAACAAATATTTTTAGATGTATGAATATGACCACAACCTGAAGGCACGATTGGCCATCTTTCAGTTACAAGGTAAAGCAACCCTGTGGTGGGAGGAAGTTAAGATCGTCAAGGGGGTAAGCGAACAGACCATAACATGGGAGAAGTTTCAGAAATACTTCAAAGAAAGATATCTGACCGAGCGCTTCTATGATGAAAAAGCAAGGGAATTCCACGATTTACGGTTGGGACAACAGACTATGGATGAGTTTATCAACCGTTTTACCTCCCTCCTTCGCTATGTGCCTTATATTAAAGAATAAAAAGCCAAGGTGCAAAGATTTGTTAGTAGTTTACCCCTATACATACGAGAAAGGATCGAGTTTGACAATCCTAGGACGATGGATGAAGCTATCCACAAGGCTAGAATCTGCTACCAGTGGAATAAACAGAAAGGAGATGCTCCAAATAAAATATGGAATGAAAGAAGAGGTAATAAAACAGTTGGTAACAGTAAAGGAAGTCGCAATAGTGGAAGTAGGGGAGTTAGTAAAGGGCAGAACAGCAGAACTATACAAAGAGGTTCACTCAGGTCTAAGCCAATCAATGAATCTAGAGTGAGTGAACAGCCTGTTAGGCTGGAGGGCGAAGGAATGGCCAGACCTCCAGTTCAATGCTGGGGTTGTGGAGGACCACACTACGTCAAAAACTGCCCACAGCGGAAAGGAACTGATCAGATATGTCAGATGCATGAAGCATTGACTGTTGGCGATGTGGGACGTAGCATACCAAGGATTAACGCAGCCCTGGATGATCGTCAGGCGGAATACCAACCGACTATGGTGGAATTTGAAGGTAAAATTTTGGATCTTTCTATAGCTGTTCTAATTGATCCAGGAGCTACTTTAAGTTATATTAGCCCAAAGATAGTAGAACAATGTAAGTTACAACCTGAAAAATTCAAGAATCCATGGCTGGTACAGCTAGCTACGAGGGCCAAGAGACGAGTCTTGGCAAAAATTAATAACTGCTCTTTAACCATAGCAGGACAACCAGTAGTGGCAGATTTGAATGTACTTCCTTTGGGCTCATATGATGTTCTGATTGGGATGGATTGGTTAGAGAAACACTGGTCACTAGTAAACTGCAAAACGAAAACCATTTATTACAAAGATGACTTTGGAGAGAAACAGGAAATGCAAGGGATTAAGCGCCCCATGCAGATCCGGCCGATCACTGCATCCCAACTAGCTAAATGTATCAGGAAAAGATGTCAAATTTATGCCATTCAGGTAGGCTATGCAAATTCAAAGGATAAAACAACCACGCTGGAAAACATTCCCGTAATACAAGAATTTGCGGATGTTTTTCCAGAGGAGATACCCGGGCTGCCACCTAAAAGAGATATAGACTTTACCATCGAATTGACACCGGGGGCAGCACTAGTGTCGCGTGCACCTTATAGAATGAGCATACCTGAATTGACAGAATTAAAAATGCAACTACAAGAGCTGCTAGACAAAAATTATATTCGCCCCATTGTATCTCCATGGGGAGCCCCAGTGTTATTTGTCAAGAAAAAAGATGGAACTCTTCGAATGTGTATAGACTATCGTTAGCTGAACAAGATCACGATCAAAAATAAATATCCTTTACCTCGGATTGATGAAGGGTGCGACAGTGTTCTCTAAGATCGATCTGCGATCAGGTTACCACCAGATTAGGATTAAGGAGGAAGATATTGCTAAAACAACTTTTAGGACACGGTATGGGCACTACGAGTTTGTAGTACTACCTTTTGGGTTGACCAACGCACCCGCCACCTTTATGTGTTTAATGAATAACGTGCTTCATGGGTTTTTGGATAAATTTGTGCTGATATTCATTGATGATACTCTGATATACTCTCGTTCTAAGGAGGAGCACGAGGAGCATCTCAGGTTAGTGCTACAAACTCTCCGAGAACACCAGTTGTATGCTAAGTTCAGCAAGTGTGATTTCTTCAAAGAGGAAATACAGTATTTGGGCCATATAATCACAAAAGAGGGGATTGCAGTGGACCCTGAAAAGATAAGGACCATAATGGAATGGCCCGTACCAAAAGATGTGGTAGACATCAGGTCCTTTATGGGATTAGCGGGTTATTATAGAAGATTCATGGAAGGTTTTTCAAGGGTAGCATACCCTATCACCTCCTTACAGAAAAAAGGAAGGGTATTCAAATGGACCTCAGAGTGTCAGCGGAGCTTTGAGCAACTTAAACATTTACTCACCACCGCACCCATCTTGAGTATAGCTGATCCTAATAAGGATTACGTGGTATGTACTGATGCAAGTAAGGAGGGTGTGGGCGGTGTGTTGATGCAGGAAGGAAGAGTGATCGCGTACGAATCAAGAAAGCTAAAGGAGCATGAGCAGAAATATTCTGCCTACGATTTAGAATTGGCAGCCGTCATACACGCACTGAAAATGTGGCGGCATTATCTCATGGGGAGAAAATTTCTGTTGCTAATAGATCACCACAGTCTGACAAATTATTTCAGCCAACCTACCTTAAATACGAGGCAAGCCCGCTAGGCGGATTTTCTAAGTGGATTTGATTTTGAAATTAAGCACTTGAAAGGGAAGGCAAACCATGTGGCCGACGAATTAAGTTGGAAGGTGCAATGCTTGTATGAAATTTCGTCTAGTAAATGGAAGAATCCCTTGATTGAAATGATAAAAACAACAGCAGATCAAGATGCTGAATACCAGCAAATAAAACAGCAGGCACAACAACTTTATAGCAGAAAAATTAGCAGGGATATGAATTAGATGATGTTGGAATGCTGTATTATAATAAGAGGCTATATGTACCTAATAAGGATAGTCTTAAAAATCTGATTTTGGATGAGTTTCACATCAGCCACTATGCAGGACATCTGGGGTACCAAAAAATGATCACTGCACTTCGAAAAGAATACCATTGGCCAGGAATGAAAAAGAATGTAGCTGAATACTTAGCACGGGGTTTGGAGTGTCAATAGACTAAAGCGGAGCATTTGCACCCAATGGGGCTATTACAACCTTTACCCATTCCGGAGTGGAAATGGGAAACTATTTCTATGGATTTTATAACAGGATTGCCTCAGACAAAGAAGAACAATGATTCTATTATGGTAGTGGTAGACAAACTGAGTAAGGCAGCACACTTTATACCCGTGCAGTCCACTTACAGGGTTGTGCAAATTGCTCACATTTTTATGCAGAATGTGTTCAAACTGCATGGACTTCCGAAGATAATAATATCTGATCGTGATGTAAAATTCACGTCAACCTTTTGGAGAGCATTGTTTACCGAACTAGGAACACAGCTGAATTTCAGCACAGCCTATCATCCCCAGATCGACGGTCAAACAGAACGAGTGAACCAAGTGGTGGAGGACATGTTAAGAGCATGCGTAATGCAGAAACCAACCCAGTGGGAGGAATATTTAGATTTGGTTGAATTCGCATATAATAACGGATATCACACGTCAACACAAATGAGCCCCTTTGAAGTCTTGTATGGGCGGAAATGCTGTACACCCTCAAGCTGGGGTGGACCTGAGGATAAATTAAGATTGGGGCCAGAAATGCTCAAAGAAATGGAGGACATGGTAAAAAGGGTACGTACTAATTTAAAGGCTGCTCAGGACAGACAAAAGAGCTTTGCAGATCGGAAAAGAAGGTTCAAAGAATACCAGGTCGGTGACCATGTTTATGTGAGGATCCAAGCCAGAAAGAGTACCCTGCAATGGAGCGGTTGTGCCAAACTTGCACCTCGTTATTTTGGACCTTTTCAGGTCTTGGAAAGAGTGGGGCCGGTAGCTTACCAACTCGCCCTGCCAAGCCATATTAGAATCCACAATGTCTTCCATGTTTGTATACTAAAAAAATACATTTACGACCCTAAACATGTGATCAAATGGCAGGATATACAGGTAAGAACTAATCCGGTTGATCTAATTAAAAATTTTATTCCAGAAAGGAAATGACTGGAAATGTTGTTGATTGTAGGTCGAACCGGAAGGCGAGGTTCTGGTCGAGCCACTGAACATCCTCGACCGGAGAGAAGTGTAGCTGCGGAAGCGAGCTATTACCCAAGTTAAAGTGCAGTGGCGGCACTATGGACCTGATGAGGCCACTTGGGAAGACGAAGAGCTCATTAAAAAGGCTTACCCAGAATTGTTTGTGGAAATCAGACATCGGGATGATGTCCAATCTTAGGAGGGGGAGATGTGATGACCCTGGAAAATGTAAATATTGGAATTTTACTATGGTAAAAGATAGAATTGAAAGATTGTTTTTAAGACTTTAATCATATTATTTTATTGTGAATATAAATATATATTAAAAAGGAATATATACTTCTTGAAATGCTGGAAACTTCTGAAAGGAAGATTGGAAGAGGAAATCAGTTATGAAAACTACATGAAACTACCCTCCCTAACTGGAGAGGCCTCCAGGGGAAAAGGGAGGGTAGAGACAAAAATTCTGTGCTGTAAGGATGGATAGAAGAAAAGGAAAAGAGGAAAACTGGTTAAGTCTGGTGAGGACCAGATAACCAGGCACAAGTTGCATGTATCTTGTTGAGGGCTTTGGGCCTGCAAGATAGCTCCGGGGGAGATTCTAGTCTTGGCAATGGATCTCATGGTTGGGTGGTCAAGAGCAAACAAAGATTACAAGTGAACTTCTGAAGCGTAACTACAAACCCGACGAACCAGGTATGTAGCAGCTTCTGGAGAAATCATTTCAACAGTGAATATAGATATTATTGTTAACTGAAAATTACAGTAGCCTAAATACAGTAGAATGGCTGTGACAATTAATTAAAAAAAAAAGAATTATACATTCATATATCATTATTATTCTTTCTGTAATGTTACCTAGCTCAGGCAAATATTACAGAAATATTAATAGATGACTGTTGAGAAAAACCCTGATGCTGATATGTTTATTGGTAACTCCAAGAAAAAAACAAGACGGAGGTCAAATTGCACTGTATAGAATACCGAGGAATTAATGTATGTATATATATATATATATATATATATATATATATATATATATATATATAAAGAAAATGAATAAGTTTTTCTTTTAACGACATGAGTTTGTTCATCTTAGAGGAGAGTAGGATAACAGGCCTCAAGCTGGGGTTACCAGAACGGAAGTGAGAAACACTCGCTGGAATTAAACACCTTAATATCTACGGTGTGAATGTGCATTAAAAGAATTTAGAAGGCCATATGAGATTATAACAAACGAGACAGTCTGCATAAACTGTAAAGCTACTACATATAACTAAAAAAAAAACACAGACAGAGGTAACTGTTAAACCGTAAGAATGTGAATAATCTTAAGAGAAGGTTCAAGAAGATTATGAACCAGAACCAGACTCTACTGTATTTTCATTTAATGAAACAATGAAAATGCAAACCGCACGATTCACCATAGTCGCAGTAGCAAATGCGACAGCAGAAGGAGTATCTAATGTTCAAACCAACTAAAACACATATTCTCAGCAATAACCATAACTCTTTCATTATAAACAATGCATATCGACAGTAAGGAACAATATGTCGAAAACAGAACAGACTTCCTTAACAGCTCGAAAAGGAACAATAAGTCGAATCAGAACAGACAGCAGACAATAGTTTTTCTCTTAAGAAAATGGCAGTTCCGCCGTAGCATAAAACCATGAGAGCATATACAAGCAACTGTGATAACATTATAATCGCATTAACTAATTCAGAGTGACAAGTCCATTAAGCACCGGAGTCAAGCACTCAGAAATACAGTTTAGTCCGCTATTAAAAACTTCCGAGGAAACCCAGAAATAAAATGACATTTACAGAGTAAGTATCTATTCCAGGAAACGACGAACTGGAAGTATAAACAAAATATTCATTGGAAATATAAACAAAATATTCATTGAAAAACAGAGAGGTCCATATTCCGCGGCCCAGTCCACTAGTAGTCTTTACTACTTGTTACACAAATAATTACATCTGGATAACAATTCATAAAAAAACAAATAGGCCTTCGAGATAATTCAACTACTGGGACTGCTAAGGCACCTCCCGTGCGAAAGGAACCGACTGTTCCTCACAACCCAATAGGGCAAGCCGAGAACACAAAATATGAGAATATAAAAATTCATGAATAGCCCCAGAAGAAAAACCACAAGGACCCTGTCCTGGGTAGCTTCGATCAGCTTAAGGGAATCTGAAAGCCAGTGAAAAATCGAGTATGTATAAATCTCATAGCCACAACAGGCAAAAAGGGGAAAACCCCAAACATCGCACCTAGGAATCTACGAGCTAATATTGCATACCTGATACGCAGTGAAGGAGGTCGTGTTGCTGAGGGCCCATCGTCCTATGTATTGGAAGGTAGCATCACCATATCTTCACCTTCATACACCAGAGAAATGAGAGCTGTTAATACCAATGCAAAACCAACGCAGGGACCTGTAATGAAAAAATAACATAATAGCGAAACCATGGATTTAACTGTGAGAAAGCCATTACCTATGTGGAATAATCCCGGAAAATCGAACGAGAAACCCCTGAGTTGCAGATGAAACCTCAGAGGAGGTGTGAATGGAAGTAATACCCGGTGCGCGAAGAGGCAAGCAGAACCCGGGAGCAGCGTCAGGACCAAATGAGCCAAGTGGGAACTCAGAGCACTTAATAAGAACCCTAAAACCCTCCGACGGATCTCCACCCTCGGATCCAGATCGATAGATCCACGCCATTGAAAAGAAGCGGGAACCAAAGGCGCGAGGGACGAGGATACGGGAACCGGCGTGTTCACATGGCCGAGCAGGAGGGACAGGACAGCTGTGCTGGGGAGCATTAAACAGCTGCCCGTAAAATTAATTGCAACCCAACAACTCAATGCCGGAAACATTACTTCGGTCACAAAGCATTATGCCAGCGCACATCCCTATTGCCAAATGTGTATATATGTAAACAATGCATACGAACAAGCCATGAACCAAACATTTGAATAGATTGTCGTGGGTACGATAAATTCTCAATAATATTATTAACCCAAATAACTATGTGTCATGGCAGAGTATGTGCGGCATAAAGATTTGGTAGGGTTAAATATGTAAAGGTTATAATAAATTAAAAAATTTATTTACATGTATCATGGGTAGGATCGTGACATATATATTTTCAATGAAACTGATATACTTGAGATAATAAAATAAAAACTTTAATTTTCTTTTTGAATTCCGAATAAAAATGGTCTTCTATTGCTTTCAAATAGATACGTTTAAATAATGATCGTTCATACATTAAAATATGAATGAGAAAAAACAAAAATAACGATCATTCATACATTAAAATATGAATGAAAAAAACAAAAATTTAAGTTGAAATATTTCGTAGATTGAAGCATCCCTAATCTCACAGCATTACATCATTATAGATATGCTACGTGGTGATCGTTTGATGACTAGCATGTCAGTTAAATTTGCATCTGAATACGAAAGCGTCGATCTTTTTACTTTTTAGCCTCGAACATTTCTCAACTTTGTCAAAAGATTATTGAATTTTGCAAACTTGTAGGTATTGTTCTTGCAAACTTTTAGATATCATTCGCTTTCCACTCTTTTCTCATGTGATAGTTAGAGTAAGAGGGAGTGAGGGTTCCTCCTTCAAGTTACGAAGATTATATGAATTTGTACAAGTTAGATTTAAAACATATTGAAATAAGTTTATATATGGATTTTAAGATTATATGAATTTTTACGAGTTAGTTTTAAAAGATATTGAAATAAGTTTATATTTAGATTTTATGAATATTAGTTGTATATGTGTTGCTTTTAATTTAACGATAAGAATTTTATTTTTTCTATAAAGTGATCATAGGTTTTTCGTGCCAGTGGTTTAAGGTTCTACCATTTTCTACCTTAGTAAATGGAAGAGGAAGTGGGGCTTTTGATTTGAAGTTTACAAAGATTATATAAATGTTTACAAATTAACAATAATCTAATGATCTAAACATTTTATTAATAAATTATGTAGCAATTAAAGAGATATCAATATCCATTTCCAAATAAAACTTGATAAATATTTAATAAAATTAGGAGAACATTCTTTGCCATTTTATTTTGCAATTTCTTAGTAGTAAAATAATCATCTAGATTTTTTATATGGCCACTCTCTCTCTTAGTGGGCTTACATTATTTGTAGAAAACACAACATGTCCACTTATGTAAAATTTCTAAATATTATTTCACTAATATCATTATTATTCATCCATCCACATGTCCCTTCCATAAATAATTCTAATTTCTAAAGATGTATATTATTATTTATGCTATCAACAAATTTTCTATTATCATTTCTAACTTTCTTGGTTATTTCAAGTAACATTTAATTTTTAATTAAAAAATTGTAAGATACTATATTAAATTTATACCAATACACATTGTTAATGTCTAACTTCCATTTCAAATTCCACAAAGAAATGGAACATATTTTTACCTCAGATGCTCACCCTTATTGAATGCATTTAATTATCCTTGTAGGAATATTACTTTCATAATTTTCTTTGTCATAATGTTATTTTGAATGGGATGCACATAAAGCATATATTTCTTGAAATATTGAATATGTATCAATATTACTATTGATACAATTATAATTAGTACGAATGGTGATATTATGATCATCCATCGAATTAGGAATTTTCATGGTAGGAAGAAAACCAATATAACAAGGAAAAAGTATATGTTATCTACATTCCATTTAATCAACGTGAGATGCTCTTGGTCTTTGAGTTCTGAGGATTGCATGTATATATAGCATGCCCCTTAGTTTATTCAAGGTGAGAGTCTCATGATCATTGAGGTCTGAGGATTGCGTATAACTATAACATGCCCCTTAGTTATACCTTGTGAGTTACTTCATATGGCCCGCATCATGGAAATGTGTAATTTCTCGATCATGTATCAACCTCTCCTTAAAACACTTACACATATCTAAGGTTAATTAGAAATAACGTATATATATATATATATATATATATCTATATATATATATATATATATATATATATATATATATATATAGATATATATATATATATATATATATATATATATATATATATATATATATATATATATATATATATATATATATAGATAGATATATATATATATATATAGACAAACACACACACACACACACACATTTACATATACACATCAAATAGCTCATTTTCTAACAAGTTTTAAATCATAGTAACATCTTCACAACATCATATTCAAATTGATGGATAACGTCTTATCCACAACTTAGGTGTGCAACTTCAAGTTACATTAAATATCCATGTGGTTCTTCATATCCACTTTAGAGGTCATTAGTAGATTTATACAAGAAGTTTAGATTAATGGTACAAATCATATATATACACCATAAAATCAAGTCACTTATTCATACGCCCAATCAAAGTATCCAACAACAGTATATAACTATTGATATGTTTGTGATTCATATATATTCATGCCATGATGAATTATTAGATGATTGTATAATCCCAAATAGTACCAAACATAATTCTAGTTAAAGGACATCAATCAAGAAATTCATGTAATTAACAAATCTAAAATGAACTCAATTATTATTGTAAATTAGAGTGAAAAGAGAGATATTACAACGCTAAAAACTGATATTAACTTTTTTAACAAAAAATATTTATACTCTCATAATATAATCATTTTATCAAAAAGAACATGACATTATTAAAACATATATATTATTCATTGTGTACCTTCCTCCATCTCTCTCCTCTCTCTCACTCTCTCTCTCACACACACACACACATGCTCACTCTCTCTTCCTTGTTCTTCTCCCTTCTCTACTCTCCATTTATCTCCCTTCCCCATTCGCCACTATCACCCACCTTTCCCTCTCTACATTTCCCTCTACTTACCTCTCTTTATCTACCCCGTGACTCTATCTCCCTCTTAACTTCTGACTCTCACTCATTAACTCTCTCCTTATCCATTTACACCTCTCTACTTCATTCCCTCTCTTTATCCTCCTTTCTCTCTCAACTCTCACTCCACTTCCTTCATTTCCATATATGTCCCTCCTTCCCTCCCTCGCTTACTTATTCACTCATTTGAATCAAACGTCCAGCTATATCTCTCCCTCCCTACATCTTAAAGATTCTAGACATGAAATAACATGCATGTTCTTGAAAATAGACACATTCTTGAAAGCATGTGCTTTTTTGAAATTTCCCCCACACTGTTGAAATCTTACTCATGCTTTTGAGAATGTGCACATGTTCTCGAAAACATGCACAATAATTTGAAAATGTGCACATGTTCTTGAAAATCCAAACTAACATGTGTGTGAGGCGATATGAGCAGCACAAAGTCTATAGTATTACGAACATGTACATATTTTTAAGATTTCTCACTTTTTCCTACATGAGTGATTTCATGATGGCCCCATTATGACTTCTTATGCCATCATTATCTTCCAAGCACCCCCATAATATATTAAAATCATGATATAGGGGAACTTGTATAACATAATTTATTCTAGTAATGCACCCTGAATAAGTTGCTATGTATTTAATGTTGACCTAGGTTGTCATTGATGTCAATATGGCAATATTCTAGATACTAAAGGATGACATGAAGCCAAGGGGAAGCAGAGAAGATTCATGAAGAGACAGGAGCAAGGCCATCAGGATAGCCAAGCCATAAGCAAAGAGGAGCTACCTAAGGAGGCATATCAAAGCATATTACAACATATCAGAGCAAGAGAGGCATTCATATATGCAAGGAGGTATTTGAAAGACACTACCAAGCCAGAGGAGCAGATGGAGACAAGACGAGCAGACAGAGCCACTAGAGGAGCAAGCAGAACAAATAATTTATATATATGCCACATATATGCTCAAGAATAGGAGCTAAGAGAGCATGAAGCACCACCATCGAAGCCATATTTATAGACCATACATATATGCCAAAGAAGAGGAGTGATAGATTTATTAGAGCTATTGGAGGCGGAAGAATTAGACACATATGAAAATACACTGACAGACTGGAAAAGGCAGAGTTTATATTGTATGAGAAGAATACATTATCGGAGGAGAAATGGATGCATTTAACAACAAACAAACATGAGCTGTTAGATTTCCAACGAACAGATCCGATGGCTACCAGGCTATAAATATGAAAAGGAGATAGCTAGCGGGGACGGCGGTAAATGGTATTGATCACACCACCTTTTGAGGGTGCGCTGTAATCGTACGTAGGCGAGCGATCACAATCACCGGGCGATGCGTGTCAGATGGGACAGGGAAGAAACCGCTTTGATTGCGTGTTAATGCACGTGCAACTTGTGGGTGCAGGAGGTGCGAATGTTGTTGGATCGCTTGGTGGACGATTGGATGGCAGGGCTTAAACTTTGCGGCTTCGTCGGATGTGACAGGAATATAAACCATGGTTAATACCATATCGCATCCGCCCATCGCAATTCTACACAAAGGGTTGTCCAACTACAAGTGCCGATTGCAAATTGCAAGACTGGACCCAACGGGAATATAAACTATGGTTCAATGCTACATCACATCCGGTTCATTAGAGCAGTGGAGTATTAGCCATTGGCCATTGGCGATATCATGGGGCTGATATATAAAGGACCTCATGAATTTCCAATTGTGATTTAAGCTGCAGACCTGATACAGTTTAGATGCGGGTTTAATATTAATATTGAAGTCCGCCCCTTAGTCTTTTGACTGTTTTGCTCATATTTCTTGTGTATTTACATATTTTCCTTGTGCGCGGTTTGAAGTGCCAAAATGCATATGATAATGGTTCTAATAGTTTAGGAGGCTGAAATGATATCGATGGCGATTGCGATCAGGATGTGGTAGGTCTGTTAAATAATTCCATCCCTGTGTATGCCTACTATCATGAGAAAATAGGAGTGCTGTTATAGTTTTCTGAATATGTGTCCTCTACGTATGACTTGGACCTGGACATTGATTCAGCGTGTCCTGTTAGCATGAATAAGACAAAAGAAACTGAAAGATGGGAAGCTGAAGAAGCAAGCGAGCATTAGAGGAAATGACAGCGACCGAGGAGGAAGCCAAAGAGCTAGCGTGTAAGAGAAAATGAATGGAAAGAGGCACGGGAATGCATAAAATAGTAAAAACAGAGGACTGTGGGAGTTGTTGGTGTGGTCAAGAACCAGAGTGTGAGATAGCAGAAGCAGTAGGGGTGAATGCTATTGAAGGCTGTTGAACTCTATGGAAAATATGCTGGAGGAGACAGAGGCAGTGAGAGGATTTAGCAGAACAGAAAGAGGGCCGCAGGGCTAACAAGACAGCAGACAATTGAAGGGGAGAAGTAGCCAGCAGAGGACACAAGCTTCAACAAGAATTTGTTCTTTATGCAGAGATTAGTTCATCTAATAGTAGACTGACTAAAGCTATGTGAAGACATTATCAGAAGTCATGAAGGGTACTGGACACTCTGTGTGGGCAGCATGAAGAATTGGGAAGACTACTTCAAGAGAAGACTGGTTGTCATTTTTGGAGACTACAGTGAAGGTGTAAATAGATAGAACTCAGTAGAGAAGAGTTCTGAGAGCTGAACTAAACAGGACTAGAGTCCTTGGGGATGGTGCCTCAAAAGCAAGAAGGATAGGAGTCCGTGGGACTGGTGTCTCAGGAAATAGAAGGATTGGAGTCCTTGGGGTTGATGCGTCAAAAGTAGGAAGGATTGGAGTCCTTGAGGCTGGTGCCTCAAAAGTAAGAAGGATTGAAGTCCTTGGGAGTTGGTGCTCCTAAGTCCAAGAATGGTGTCTTGGAAAAATAGAGTTGGTGCTCTGGAGGTTGGAGCCTCACCAAAGTCCAAGTTGGAGCTTGGCAACTGATTATGACCATCTATATATTGTATCTACTTTACTACACAGTTTATGTTAATAAAAGCATTTATTCTTGATATTCATCATTCTGTTCTGAATATATATGTTTAACTGGTAAAATAATAGTGGGAAAAAGAAATACTGACTCACCCCCCCCTCAGTATTTCCAACAATTGGTATCAGAGAAGGTACCTTCATTCATAGCCTAACATCTTGAACGTTGAACCTTAGAACACAAATGGCGAAGTCAAATAAGAAAGTCTCCAATCCTCCTAAGGATGTGTCTCCCTCTACTACTAAAATAGAAGACAATCAATTTGAGGAGGCTCCAAGGTTCAATGAGAACTTTAATATATGGGAAACAAGAATGAGGAATTTCTTACAGACTCAAGGCATTGAAATCTGGAAATCAGTGATTGATGATAACATGATGGATAGAGAATCCAAGGAGTACAATGCAAAAGCAGTAAAGGCAATCTTGAATGGGCTCCCTAATTCTGTAAAGAACAATCTAGGAAAAGATTCATCAGAAAAGGGCATCTGGGAAAAAATTCATGATCTTCACTCAAAAGGAGCATTGACCATGACCATCAGTCAAGAATATGATGGAAATCATGAAGGAAATTCAGAACCCATCATAGAAGTTGAACATGAGAATGATGACATCAAGGCTAAAATAGACCTAGAAGATGAAGAGAATGAAAAAGATTTTGTGGAATAACTCCTCGCTCAACTTATGACTTCCATGGAAGAGATTAACAATTTGAAAAAGGAAAATGAGGCACTTAAGAAGATAGCTCTAGTTGGTAGCCAAGATCAAACAAGGAAGAAAGTTGACCTCGTCAAGATTCAAGTAAAAGAAAGGGATAACAAGTTTGCCAAGCTTCAGAAGGAATTTCATCAAAGTAAAAGAAAGAATCGTGAAGAAGTCATATCCATGAAAAATCAACTGAATAAAGCAAAGAAGCAGGAAGATACCTTGTCAAGTCAACTTGAACAAGGGCACAAGAGCTTGAACAAACTTGAAAAAGAGATTGGTCAGTACAAAATAGAGGTCTCCTCTCTCAAATCTCAATTACAAGAAGCCAGGAAACATGCACATGGAGCTGAGAAGGAAATGGAGAGTAGTCAAGCAAAGAAGGAAGAAATATTCAAAATGAAGTCAAATATCATCTCCCTTAAAATAGTAGCAACTGAAGCTACTCGTAGCAAGGAAGAAACTGAGGAACAACTTGCAAAGAAGAATAATGAGTGTGAAAGATTGGAAGAAGTGATTGTCTTCCTCAAAACAAAGGTTGAAGGGAATAACAAAATCTTGAAGAGCTCTCAAGCCTTGGATGACATGCTTAGCTATCATAGATGTCCATCTGATAAATCAGGTCTCCGGTATGTAGGTGAATCCTCAAACAATAATGAAAATTCTTTAAACAAAAGAGATGTGAAGAAGCCAGAAAGAAACGATGATGCTCCCAGTTCCAACAGAGGCAAGTAGAAAAATCAAGGCTACAATAGAAGAAATCCTATTCCAAGAAGAAATATTGCTCCAAGAAGAAAACCAGCTCCCAAAAGAAATGTAGATGATGTCAAAGAGGTGAGAGGAAATGGTTATCATCAAAGGATCTCAAGGCAGAAAGGCTTCAGAAGTACATCAAGGAAACCTCCATCTCCGAGGTACCAAAGTTCATTTTTTGGTTATTGTTATTCTTGTTCAAAATTTGGTCATATGGAAAAATACTGTAAAGTATATGATAAAGATAGATGTTATGGTCCCGAACCATCTCATAGAGATAGATGTTATAGTCTCCGACAGCCTCCAAGAAACAATTTTACAGGAAGAAATCATGAATTTTTATTCATGAACAATGTAGAATGCTTCAAGTGTCATAACATTGGTCATATGGCACATGATTCTAACTTAACATGGGCTATTACACAAGCTAGAACCATGCAAAAGAAGAAAGCTACACAAGTATGGAGAAAGAATGAAATACAGTCCGAAAGTCCCTTGAGCTCTCCAGCCAATCTAAGCATTTTATGAGAAGACTCTGCCAAAAGAGATGATGCATACAATTAGGGGAAGCCTGTGATTCTTGATCATTATTGCTGAAGCTATAAGTAAAAGGGTCCTTATGAAATCCTTGTTGAGCTATATTAACAATCATTCTTTGATGAAGATAATTTCTCAGGAATACTCCATTGAAGAACATGTGTTTCCTGTATAGGGAAAATAATTATGGTGCTAATATTAAACATTCTAAATGTATTGACTCAGGAATTTAATGTGAGAATAGATAAATTCTGGACACTGATAGAGACAGTCTTCAAACAAACAGATGCATTTAGAATGGAGTTTGAAGTAAGAGCGGCTGGCAGCGTATAACAAATTGAAGCATTGGAAAAAGATGTAGATCAGCAATTGTATTTAAAAGACAGTCACAGATTGGATATCTAAATCTGCAGAGATATGTACAAGAACACAAGGAAAAGATGGCTCATAGGAAGGAGAATGTTGTGCAGTCAAGCATAACTTAAGCTGATACAGATCACTTAAGAAATATAGCAACAGTAAGGCACAACCCCTCACATTTTTTGTCCAAATGCAATGATGATTGAATACTAGATGGCAGTGACTTAAGGGGAAGCACAGAGACACAAAGGAACTCAAATTTGAAGAAAGATAGCAAGAGAGACAATCTTAGGGGAATTTTCTCTTGATTCAAACTATGAACGCCTCTCAATGTTACCTGTGGAGATAGCAATATGGATTGAAGCATAATAGCTTGGACTTGGACACTTGGTGTATGGCCGTTTGCAATCTGAATGAAGGCATTAAAGTAGATCATATTTAAGGATTACTGAAACCATGATAAAGCAGTTTTGAGACATGAAGAGGGAATAACCTGTTAATTTATGGTAAATCATCAATCCTTCTATCTTGAGTAAAAAGAAGATGAGCACTATGATAGGGGGAGTGACAGACCTAAGAAGATCTACCATTCATGAAGAACAGAAGCAGTTTGATAGGGGAGTCCCAGAGCACTCCTTTGCCATTAATGTCAAAGGGGGAGAGAAGAAGAATATTGCCATCAATAACAAAGGGGGAGATTGTTGACCTAGGTTGTCATTGATGTCAATATGGCAATATTCTGGATACTAAAGGATGACATGAAGCCAAGGGGAAGCAGAGCAGATTCATGAAGAGATAGGAGCAAGGCCATCAAGATAGCCAAGCCATAAGCAAAGAGAAGCTACCTAAGGAGGCATATCAAAGCATATTACAACATATCATAGCAAGAGATGCATTCATATATGCAAGGAGGTCTTTGAAAGACACTACCGAGCCAGAGGAGCAGATGGAGATGAGAGGCCAGAGGAGCAGACAGAGCCACCAGAGGAGCCATATATATATATATATATATATATATATATAGATATATATATATATATATATATATATATATATATATATATATATATATATATATATATATATATATATATATATATATATATATATATATATATATATATATATATATATATATATGCCAACAAAGTTAGAGGAGCTGCAGGAGGAGCCATATATACATATATATATGTAATATATATATATATATATATATATGCCATATATATGCCAAAGAAGAGGAGTGACAGAGTTATTAGAGCTATCAGAGGTGGAAGACTTAGACACATATGCAAATACATTGACGGAGTGGAAAAGGTAGAGTTTATATCGTATGAGCAGAATACATTATCGGAGGAGAAATGGACACGTTTAACATCAAACAAACATGAGCTGTCAGATTTCCAATGAACAGATCCGATGGCTATCGGGCGATAAAGATGCATGAGAGATAGCGAGCGAGGACGGTGGTAAATGGTATTGATCGCACTGCCTTTGGAGGGTGCACAATAATCGTACACAAGCGAGTGATCACAATCACCAGGCAACATGTGGCAGATGGAACAGGGCAAAAACCACTTTTATCATGCGTTAATGCATGGGAATCTTGTGGGCACGAGAGGTGTGAATGCCGTTGGATCGCTTGGTGGATGATTGGACGGCAGGGCTTAAACCGTGTGGCTTTGTTGGATGTGATAGCAATATAAACCGTTGTTAATACCATATCGCATCCGCCCATCGAAATGCTACACATAGGTTTGTCCAACTACAAGCGTCGATTGCAAATTGCAAGATTGGACCCAGCGAGCATATAAACTATGGTTGAATGCTACATCGCATCTGGTTCATCAAAGCAGTGGAGTATCAGCCATCGGCCATCAACGATATCATGGGGCTGATATATAAAGGACCTCATGAATTACTGATTGTGATTTAAGCTACGGACCCGATACAGTTTACATGCGGGTTTAATATTAATGTTGAAGTCTACCCCTTATTCTTTTGACTGTTTCGCTCATATTTCCTATGTATTTACGTATTTTCCTTGTGCGTGGTTTGAAGGGCGAAAATGCATATGATAATGGCGTCGATAGTTTAGGACGCTGAAATGATATCGATGGCGATTGCGATCAGGACGTGGTAGGTCTGTTAAATAATGCCATCCCTGTGTATGTTTGCTATCATGAGAAAACAGGAGCATTGTTATAGTTTTCTGAATATGTGTCCCCTGTGTATGACTTGGACCTGGCCATTGATTCCACGTTTCCTATGAGCATGAATAAGACAAAGGAAACCGAAAGATGGGAAGTTGAAGAAGCAAGCGAGCATCAGAGGAAATGACAACGACTGAGGAGGAAGCCAAAGAGCCAGCGTGTAAGAGGAAACAAATGGACAGAGGCATGGGAATGCATAAAACAGTAAAAACATAGGATTGTGGGAGCTGTTGGTGTGGTGAAGAACTAGAGTGTGAGATAGCAGAAGCAACAATGGTGAATGTTGTTGAAGGCTACTGAATGTTGTGGAAAATAAGCTGGAGGAGACATAGGCAGTGAGAGGATCCAACATAATAGAAAGAGGGCCTCTGGGATAACAAGACAGCAGACAATCAAAGGGGAGAAGCAGCCAATGAAGAACATAAGCTTGAACAAGAAGTTGTTCTTTATGCAGAGCTTAGTTTAGCTAACAGTAGACTGACTAAAGCTGCATGAAGACATTATCAGAAGTCATAAAGGGTACTAGACACTCTGTGTGGACAGTATGAATAATTGAGAAGACTAGTTCAAGAGAAGACTGGTTGTCATTGATACTGTAGTTTGGAGACTACAGTGAAGCTGTAAATAGACAGAACTCAATAGAGAAGATTTCTAAGAGTAGAACTGAACAAGACTAGAGTCCTTGGGGCTGGTGCCTCAAAAGCAAGAAGGATAGGAGTCTGTGGGTATGGTGTCTCAGGAAATAGAAGGATTAGAGTCCTTGGGGTTGATGCCTCAGAAGTAGGAAGGATTGGAGTCCTTGGGGCTGGTGCCGCAAAAGTAAGAAGGATTGAAGTCCTTGGGAGTTGGTGCTCCTAAGTCCAAAAATGGTGTCTTGGCAAAATAGAGTTGGTGCTCTGGAGGTTGGCGCCTCACCAAAGTCCAAGTTGGAGCTTGGAAACTAATTGTGACCATCTATATATTGTATCTACTTTACTGCACAGTTTATGTTAATAAAATCATTTATTCTTGCTTTTCATCTTGTGCTCTGAATATATATGTTTAACTGGTAAAACAATAGTGGGAAAAAGAAATACTGATTCACCCCCCCTCTCAGTGTTTCCAACATTTAAAATGATGCTAATAAGAATTAAAGCCTAGTGGCATGATTAGTATTGGAATCCAAAGTTTTGTGGCCCATGTTAAACAAGAAAAAATGAATCTATAGAAAATACAAAATTAGACTAATAAAAGCATGAATTAGCCAAGAGTCTACACCCATTGGTTGGCATATGTATTGCTCTAGTCTATAAGATCTATTAGTTTATTTACTCAACTATACCATTAACCTATAAACTTGTTTTACCCTCTTATTTAGTTAATGTTGAGCACTTAATGAAAGAGGTTGAACATTGGAAGCTAGACGAGGAGAGGGGTGAACTCCTTTATCATTTTATTGTTTTGTATTTTCTCATATGATATATTTGTCTATGTTTTTATGTTGTTCAATGAGTTCTAAAACCATTATTTAATGTTCTTTTTCAAAGTGATCCATTGCCTAAAAGACATAAAATTTTACTTTGCAAATTTTCCTATCACCTTCAATTTTGTATAACATATTAGTTTGGTATGAGTACTCAAGTTTATTTTGAAGGTTTGATTTTGTTTGCATGTTTTTTACAATGCTTGGAAGGTTGAAGCTCAAAATAGGAGAAGGATAGCTTGTGGAGTCAAGGTCTCGAATTGTTTCAAGGAGAACACGCATATCTCAAGATTCGCTAATCATGGCACATGAAGAAGGTCATGAAGGGATGTCTAAAGATGAGACAACGTTTAAAAAATATTTCTTTGAAATGTTTGAAATGGTGAAAGTTGTTTATGAGGAGAGGAACTTAAGGTTGCAAAGAGAGAGCTCAAAACCTCCAAAAGAAGATGGAGGAAAATGATACAAACCTCCAAAAGGGAATGGAGTGAATGGGGACAAGCCACTACCTTAACCTCCATCCTCATGCTCATCCTCATCTTCTTCTACTTCTAACCCTTCACAAACACCTCCAAATTCTCCAAAGGGACATGCAAAAACTCCTTTCTTAAAGATTGACATAAAGTTTGAATTTCTTATGTACAATGGAGAGGTAAATACTGAAAAATTTGATAATTGGGTTCGTCAAATTGAAGTGTATTGCATGATACGAAGAATCAAGGATGATGAAACCAAAATCCATCTTGCTTCTCTTAGGTTGGAAAGTGCAACACCCATTTGTTGGGAGGTGAAAACTCAAGAGGACATGAATAAAAGTGGTAAGGTTTTATCCTCTTGGAATTATTTTTTTGTTGCAATAAGATGAGAATTTTATCTATTAGCATACATGAAAAATGCTATAATGGATTGGAAAAACATTAGGCAAGCTAAGGGTAAAAATGTGCAAATCTATACTCAAGAATTTAGGAAAATATCTTTGATTTTGTGTATAGATTTATCCTCTCGAGACACTCTACTCAAATAGATCCGAGTTTTACATAGTTATTTGAGAAACATCTCATGTTTAACCGTGCAAAACTAGATGAAGTTTGTGTACAGGAAACTGATTTAGAAGCAAGGGGAAAGAATGTTCCCCAATATGGAAGCAAAAATCCATTCAAGAGTGGAGACAAAGGAAAGGGAAAAGTCAAAGAAAAAGGGGAGAAGAATGCTTCAATCAAGAATGAGGGAGAAAAAACTCACATGTAAACATTTGTTCGAAAGAAGGTCATGATGAAGATCGTTGTTGGAAACTTCATCCTGAAATGAGACCTTAAAAGTTTAACAACAAAGGGAAACAAAAGACTGCTACAACTACACAACATGATTTAGGATCCAATTCTGGGGATGAAATGAAGGTCACAACCATGGGATTTAAAGGTAAGGACTTTATTGCAAGTACTAGTTCTTTTAGTAACCTCAATGAAACTCAACATGAGAAAGAAAGAATAGATTTTTCCACATTGGAGTCATTTGAAAACATACAAAGAAAGATACGTTGTTTGATAGTGGATCACAAGAAAATCTTATCTCATAAGATATTATTAAGAAATTTAACTTGGAAACCATTCCTCATCCAAAACCTTATCCTTTAGGTTGGATATGTGACAATGCAAAATTGCATGTGACAAAAATATGTGAACTAGAATTTTCCATCACTGCAAACTTTATAGATGAGGTAGAGCTTGATATAATTCCACTTGACACTTTTGGCATTGTTTTGGGAAGCCCATATCTATATGATAGGAGAGCCATATTTCATCGCTATGTGAACAAATATCACTCTTTTACAAATTTGATTAAGTACTTTGTTAGAGAACATAGAAAGAAGTTGAATTTATCACTTGTGAATGCTGGACAAATGAAGAGGACTTTTAATGTTAGTAAGAATTTTGTAGTCTTAATGATCAAACCCAAAGAGAATTTTAAAAATGAAGCCTTCCAAGGATATGATGCAAGATTAAAATTTGATTTGATTGAGGTTGTTATCACCTATGATAAGATGTTTCAGGAACCTGAAGGATTTCCTCCTAAAAGAGGAATCCAACATGAGATCCAATTGTAGCAAGATTGTCCTCTTCCAAACATTGGCATGTACAGGATACAGTTATGGAGAATGAAAAAATTAAGAAACAAATACAAGAGTTACTTGATGAAGGGGTCATCCAACCAAGCACATAACCATGTGGGTCACCAATTGTTTTAGTACCAAATAAATATGGTACATGGCGTATGTGTGTGGAATTCAAAGCCTTGAACAAGATCACAGTAAATAATCATTACCCTCTTCCTCAGATTAATATTTACTTCATCAGTTGAAACATAGTGTTTATTTCACTAGTCGGATTTGAGAAATGGCTATCATCATATTAGGATTTCTGAAGGCAACATATGGAACACAACTTTTGAAACAAAGCAAGGTTTGTTTGTATGGTTGGTTATTTGGGCTTTGTAATTCTCCTGCAACATTCATGAGAGTTATGAATTTTGTCGTAAGAATTTTTCTTGAAGACTTTGTGATAGTCTACTTAGATTACATATTGATTTGCGACAAGACTCATGAAGAGCATGTCAAGCATGTTAGCTAAGTTTTAGATGTCTTAAATAAATAAATTTTGTTTTTAAAGATGTCTAAATGTGAATTGGGATAAACCTCGTTAGTGTATTTGGGATATATTGTTGGACGGGGTGAACTGAAGATAGATCTATGAAAGGATAGAGTCATTGTGGATTGGCCTAAATCCAATAATGTAACAAAAGTTAGGAGATTTTTGGGAGAAACCCAATATTGGAGAAAGTTCATTTCCAACTTCTCATCAGTTGCAACTCCATTACATGCCTTGACAAGTGTGAAACAATTTTTTCAGTGCAGAGGCAAGCAACAGAAAGCCTTCGACGCATTGAAAGAGAGAATTAATACAACACCAATACTTGCACTCCCTGATTTAAGACATACATTTGAGATACATACCGATGCAAGTGACTATGCCATGGGAGCAGTCTTGATGCAACATGGTAAGCCCATTTGTTAGCATTCTGAAACTTTTACTAGTGCAGTAGTTAACTAATCTAGATATGACAAAGAATTTTATGCTTTGGTGCAAAGTGTGAAAAAATGGGAACACTATTTGATGGGAAAGGAAACTATAATTCACACTGATCATCAAGCATTGCAATACTTGCAATAACACACCAAGCTAATAATAATATATAAAAAAGGTATCTATAACAAATTTGTTGATATGGTATCAACAACAATTGTTCGTCCATCAGTTATTCTTAAGCATAATTCTATCATGCATGAGAGCTATATTGAAGAGTATAATTTACATGACTATTTTAAAGTTGTATATGCAACTTTGTGTCAAGGAAACTAAGTAGAGGAATTAGATTACTATGTTCATGATAAATTGTTGTATCATCTTGGCAAGTTATGCATTTCATAGGGTGAAAGAACCAACATCATAAGGGAAGCACATACTTCTCTTATTGTTGGCCATTTTGGTGTAGGAAAGATATTGGCACAATTACCAAGGCATTGTTATTGGCCTTGCATGAATGAAAGTGTGTTGCGACATGTAAGAGGATGTTATTTATGTGCTACTAGTAACCTAGCAATAGAAAGTTAGGATTGTATACGACGCTTTCAGTTCCTTCACGTCCCTGCGAAAGTGTTTCTATGGACTTTTTAGGAGGGTTACCTATGTCCAAAAAAAATCATGATTATCTTTATGTTGTGGTGGATCGTTTCTGCAAGATGTGTATTTTGATGCCTTGTACGAAGTAGGTTACAAGTGAACGCACCGCACAAATTTTCTTTAAAAATGTATGGGTGCATTTTGGGTTGCCCAAATCTACTATTTCTTATCGAGATTCTTGATTTGTCGGGAAATTTTGGTCAAGCTTATGGGGACTCATGGACACCAAGTTGAAAAATATCACATCATTCCATATACAAACTGATGGTCAGACAGAAGTGGTGAACAGAACAATAGTACATCTTCTTCGTGGTTATTGAAACAAACATCCTAATCTTTGGGATGAACACTTACACTACATTCAAAATGCTTACAAACAGGCAAAGAATTCATCGACTCAAACATCTCCATTTGAGGCATACTTGGGATACTTACGAAAATAAACTTTAGATCTGAGGTTTGGGAAAGATTTTGCTAGTGGTGGACATAATGACATTGATAAGGCCAAGATATTCATTGAAAAAGTTCAATTGGTGCATCAAATGTTTCAAGAACACTTGGAAAAGAGTCAAGCCAGGTACAAGACAAGGCATGATAAGCATTGTGTTGACCAGAGTTTTCATGTTGGAGATGAAGTTTTTCTTTACATGAGCAAGGAGAGACTTCAAGGAGAAGGTAAAAAAATGAAACCAATAAGGTATGGACCTTTTAAGTTTTAGAAAAGATTGGTAATAATGCCTTCCAGTCGGATTTGCCTCAATATATGCAAATGTATTTAGTTGTTGATGTTGAGAATTTTAGATTATATGGGCCTCCTTTAATTGAGTATTAAAGAGATAATGTTTAGATTCCTTTAATAAAATATTCCTCTCCTGAATTTCCTGAATAATTGCAGCAAGATATTATCCTTGACAAAGAAAAAAGAACTTCAAGAAGAGGGAACATGGAATACCTTCATGTGGGGCTCAAAGGTACAAATCCAAGAAAAGCTAAATGGATTGAGATTGGAAGTGTGAGGTAACTATGCCCTCATATTTTTGTTGACTGAAAATAGTCTTTTGGATGTCCAAAAGATTCTAGTGTGGAGGAGTGATCCAAAGGATTAGTAAACTGCTCAAAATTCAAAATGTTGAAAAATGCTCGAAACTAGTGCCAAAGCGTAGATCTCACCGACCCGAATCCAACGCAACTTGAATCTCTCAAAATCGATATCGTATGCTCCCAATATCGCATTCTGATCTCTTTCCCAAATAAGTAAAATTTTTCGAGGTTGGATGCAGGACTACTAACTCACCAGTTCATACAATGAATCAACAGGTTGACTATGTAGGTTCACTAGTATTCTCAGACCAATGGGAGGCTACCAAGTGGCCTCATGTGATTAGTTTGATTTGGCAAGTTTTGATTGGTGGCTAGAGTTTTTAAGTGGACCAATGGTGGGATGCCACGTGGCACCCCGACGCAGCGTAAAATTTTGCTATGGGTTGGCCGGAGGCCCAACTGGGTTCGAACAATTGGATCTGTGAACAAGAAATGAAATGCTCTAGTGCAACATGAATGGTGTTACTTAATAGACCATAACATCGAAATCCTATTTAAAATTTAAGTTGTTTGAACTTCGGGGAGGGCGTTGGGGCAAAGCCCCTCACCCCTGGTCACTACACTACCCATGAGCCCATGGGCAGAGCAACCAAGCACTTGGGGCTTAGCCCTTACCCACGGTCTAAACCTTTAACCATACTGTCGAAGGCAGACGCAACACAAAGCTTAGTGGTATGGATGTGGATAATATGGGGGCCAAGCCCAGGCTATATGTGCCATGGAACTGAATGCTGACGGACTAGGGGGCTATGCTGACGGGGTTGGGCATTACCCCCAATCCCGAGGCTCATTGCCCCATGTGGCCCAAATTTTTCGCCGATAAGCTTTATTACACATTTAAAAGAAACAACAAATTGCACCTGAACCAATGGGAATCTCACCAATGCTGGGCAAAATTCGCACTCGACAGGCCCTAGAATGGAAGAATTCGTAGAACAATGAGTAGAGTAGTCTAGTTTGTAGAGGAGAGTGAGTAGAGAAGTCTAGTTTGTAGAGGAGTTAGCAGAAAAACTTCTCTAGAACATAACTTTTTCAATTTTCGGCCAAATTGAGCCCAACAAGAGCCCAAGCAGGTTTTTTTTACTATTATGGAGCCATTGGAGACATAATTTTTACATTATGAGCATTGTAAATCTATATAAAGACAAGTTTGAGCACTTAATAAAAAAGGCCCAACATTGGAAGTTGGACCAGAGGAAAAGGCTGAACTACTTTATCATTTTGTAAAAATATAAAAATATAACAAAATACTCTTAGCCTCATAGATAAATTTAAAAGGTATAAATTTTCAATCACAAATCATGTCTAAAGAGTAGTGCCTAAAAACTCACGTAAATAATTGTGAAAAATAATATTAATTTATTTTATTTATATATAAAAACAATACTTCCAAATTCATTAATTCCATTGATCAAATTAATACATAGATCAAATTAATACATATTTTTTTTATATGACTCTAAATCTATATATTAAACTTAATCTTTAATGATTTGACATCTTCCTAACATTTACATGTTAAACTTAATCTCTTGAACGATTAGATGTTTAACGAAGATTTAGATGTTAAACTTGATCTTAAATTCATATTAAACGTCACGATTAGATATTTACCTAAGATTTACATGTTAAACTTGATCTGAAATTAATATGAAACGTGAATTGGCAGTTATGACATGTGAAAATACTATTGGAGGAGCAGAGGCAAGCAGCACCATTGTTGTTGTTTACTTGAGAAGACAAACGTGAGTCCTGTCTGTCAAAATCAGAAATCAAATTTGTATAGCTAGATCCAAGTTTCACGTGGAGATAGGGGCACCAGGTAGTATAACTAGATCCAAGTTTCACGTGGAGAGAGTTCTGAGCAATGTAGACAAAATTAGTACATAAACCAACGCTCGGATAAACTCGGATAAACTTGTTAATAATTAATAATTGGGTGAAAATTTTTAAAACAATATATTTTAAATAACTCATTAATTATGAAAGTAGTTTTAAACTATATATTTATAGAAAATAGTAAAATATTTTTATTTTTTTATTATGGAATTATTTTAGAAATAAAAATTATTCATATATATATATATTTTTTTATTAAAAAATTTTGTTCAAATTCATAAATGACTTTTAACCAATATTATATAATTTTATCTAGTAAAAAAATATTAATAGTAAATTAAAATGATTATCAAATTAATTACCTTTAACTAATATTATATAATTTTATCTAATATTAATAAAAAAATAGTAAAAAAATATTAATAGTAAATTAAAATGATTTTCAAATTATTACGTACAGAAAACAAATTCATTTTTATATTTATATTTTTTTAAGGAATATATTAATTTTGCTTTTAAGAACAATTATTTTTTAAATATGTTTATTTATATTTTACATATGTATTCTTCAATAAAAATATTATCATTATAATAAGACTTGTAATTGAATAGGTTTGGATTCTCCATCACAACAATACAAAATTACAATTAACAAAATATCTTAATCTACCAATCAATAAACCCTAAATTAGCTGGATTCTAAACCTTAATTCTAAAATGAATTTAGTATTTTTACTTTTAATTATATTTAAACTAAGCGATAATTACTAGCTAATATATAGCACTTATTTATTTATAAACAAAAAAAATAATATCATTTAAAAAATAATTTAAATATTTTAAAAAACAAATTTATATTGCCCCCTTGCCCCCTCTCCCCTACCCTATTTGGCATTTACATCGATAAGCTCGAAGGCTATTTAGAGGAAGCAGGATGTGATGGCACGATCTTAGCTGAGATAGTCGTCATCCTTCTTCTTTATGCTGACGATATTGTTCTTTTGGCAAGGTGCCCATCTGATCTTAATAAGCAACTTAGGCTTCTTAAGGATTTCTGCTCTACCATGGGTATGATTGTTACCACTAACAAAATAAAAGTTATGATTATCAAATCCAAGAAGGACACTTACGCTAATTTTATGTATGACAATAATAACTTGGAGGAAGTGTATTCTTACAAGTACCTAGGAATTGATATTCATCACAAGCTCAACTGGAACCATAGCATTGAGAAAAGGATTAATGGGGGTGGAAAGCTTACTTTGGTCTTCAAAATAATTGTAAAATAGCAAACCTTGTAATGTGGGATAAAAAGAAGTTCCTCTTTGAAACTTTAGTCACTCCTGTTATCTTATATGGTTGTGAGGTTTGGGGTTGCAGCATCTCCAGAGAATCATGGAGAAAGATTGAGCAAATCCAGAAGCGTTTTATAACTTATAACCTGAAAATTAAAAGTAAATACCCTTTCCTATTCTCCTTATAGAAGCAGGTCTTTCCCCTATTGAGATCCTAGCTATGCTTAGGTTTCTGTTGTACAAGCACAAAATCAGTAACATAGATGATCATAGACTTCCTAAGCTTGCTTTAAAATCTAGACAAAACCACCTAAGGCTCAATCGAGGGTGGCATAAAGACACAAGGGCCTGGTTAAACTATTGGGAGATCAACGAAAATGATGCTTTGCAAAAGATAAATAACATTAAAGATATTGTTACTTCTAAGTTCAAAGAAAAAATGTGGTGTGAGAAAGACTTAGCGGCTAAAAGAAAATTAACTTATTATAAGAAGGTCATCAAACCCACTAGAAGATCAAAAGTATCTCTCTATTTTAACTAGCTCAAAGAAGAAAATTGATATAGCAAAGATTAGAACGAATTCTCATGAGCTCCATAGTGAAACAGGTCGTTGGGCAGTTCCTAAAACGCCATGGACGGAAAGGATCTGCCATATATGTGAGAATAGGAACATCGAGGATGAAAACCACTTCCTCTTAGAGTGCCCCGCGTATAACCACATTAGATCTCAGTTTCACAATCTTTGTTACAATACTGACCTTCCTAGCCTTTTACAATGTCAAAATTATAGTGAGCTCGGGAGGCTTCTCTCCAAACTTTTTGAGCATAGGAATAAAATCTTAAATCAAAATAGATAATTTGTTTTTTTAGGTCCGATAGACCATTATTTGGTCTCACCGGACGTTAACCATCATCATCATCATATTAAAAAAGACACTATTTCGATAAATTATATTCCTACCACCTATAACTACTTTAGTTATTAAAATAATATATCTCAAAATACAACTTTTCTAAAAATTAACACTGTTACCCTAAATTATTTTCCTACCACCTTATAATTATTTTAATAGTTATTAAAATAGTGTAACTCAAAGTACAACCTTTTCTAGAAATTATAAATTAGCCATTTAAGACATGTGTTTGATTCTCATACACTTCATGAAAATAATTTTTTATAAGCTCACGAAAAACTATGATTATGAAAAGTTAACATTTTCTATTAAAAGTTCATGAAAAACCCTAATCAACGCGAAAACAAGGGGCTAATGCAATCGAAACTTTTGGACCTAGTAACGGAAATGCGGATGTAGGCTCACGTTTTCACAGTGACATGAGGGATTTTCAAACTGCATTACATCAGTAGAGATGATATGTTACTTGATGGTTTACTGTTCGTTCGCAAGGCTTTCCACATCGGTTCGCTTGCAATTTGCATCTCAATACAACAGACTTCGATCTTTTGACTTTCCACAAGATTATTGATTATTGAAATCTTTTAGGTATCAGTCGCTTTCCATGCTCGTCTCATCTAATATTTAGAGTTAGCATCGAGATACATTAACAGGGAGTGAGGATTCTACATATTGAAGTTATAAATACTAGTTAGCAATAAGTTAACATAAAGCTTGAAGAGATATTAAAATCAGTTCAAGCTTATTAAATTTGTATGTATTATTTTTAATTGAGTTAGTTTACAAATATATGTATTTATAAATTGTAATTTGTTGTTGGAGAATTTTACTTTTTTCTGTAAGGGAAGATAGGGTTTTTATGTTAGTAGTTTGTTTATTTTGTAAATGGAAAAGGGAGTGTAGTCAAAATTTAATATAATTAGGAGAAAATTGTTTAACATTTTATTTTGAATTTTTCTCCAAAAAAATGCTTGGTGTCTTGTATAACAATTCTTCATCACTCTTCTTACATTATTTGTACAAAACAAGCCATGTCTACTCATGCAAAACTTGTAATTATGTATTCACTAATATATTTATTATTCATCCATCCACATGTCTCTTGCATAAATAATTCTAATTTCTAAAAATGTATATTATTGTTTCCTCTCTCAACAATTGTGCCAATTTTCAATGTTTCCTATTATTTTTTCTAACTTTCTTGATCTTTTCATGTATTATTTCATTTAAAAAAAATGTAAAATAGTATATCAAATTTATACTAATACATATTGTTAATGTATAACTTCCATTTCAAATTCCGCATAAAAATAAAATTTATTTTTACCCTAATACATACTCTTACTCTTATACAATACATGTAATTAACTTTATATCAATGTTACATTAAAAATTAAAATATTCATAATATAATTTTGAATTAGATTCACATAAAAAAAATACCTTTCTTAAAATATTTCTCATAGGTTATAGAAATTATCCTCAAGTCACTTCATAGCACATTCATCGACTCTTAGAGGGTGGACATATTTGGAGCTTAAGTCCTTGTGATTTCTTTATGTATATGTGCTCCAATTTTTCGTTTTAATAAAATCTTCAGCCTCTTACAAATTAAAAATTTGTCACTTGTCTCTTTGTATATTAAAGTTGCCATCATTTCGATAAGGGCATTATAATGGCGCTCGATGAAGATTCAATTTAATTAGATATAAGATTTTAGCTTAATAAAATGTGACAGTTTAGGATGATTTATATTTTGTTATTGCTCTACGCACAGGGGAAATGTTTTGAATAAACGATTAAGAGAACTTATAGCCTAAAGAATGTAACACATGTTTAGTTATAAACATTTATGTAAAGAGAACTTAACGAGAAAGAATGGACACTCACGTTTTTTCATATTTTGAGTTAAGAAAACAAAATATATCACACAGAAAAAATATATATGAATAATGTTTGGGGAATTTATTATTATTATTATTATTATAATTAAAGTATAAAAATTAATAATTTATATATATTTTTCTCAATTGTGGTTTAGGTAGATCTATTTAAAGGGATTTATCCACAGGCTTATTTGATCAGGCCTAACTTGAAGGGCGTCTCAGAAATTTGATCCCATAACCTTCCATTTGGCAAGTTACTTAACAATGAGAATTCTACTAATTAAACTATCACATAGCACTATGATATATATATATATATATATATATAAATAAATAAATATAAATTTTAAAAGCAAATAAGTATATTAATATAAAATCAATTATATTTATTTTATTTTATTTGTTTAATTATTTATTAAAAAAAATAATAATTATGATAATGTTTGAAAGATAAAAATTAATAATGTAGATTTTATAAATTTCAAATATAATATAAAAATATAACACAATACTCTTAGTCTCAGAGATAAATTTAAAAGGTATAAATTTTCAAGCATAAATCATATCTAAAAAGTGGTACCTAAAAACTAATGTAAATTATTGTGAAAAGTAATATTAATTTATTTTATTTATATATAAAAACAATACTTTCTAATTAATTAATTTCATCTTCCTATGGAAACAATACTTTCAAATTAATTAATTTCAGCTGCCACAACAACGTAAGCAAACTCACATACTCATTCGTTCATTAATTGCAATTCACTCTATTTTATTCCTTGCCTTCTAGCGTCACAATGCTATGCTTTCCTCCAATGGTAGGTCATGCTATTGGGTCACAGCGACGACCACCATCATGACAAAGTTATGCAGGCAACGGTTGCACTCAACCATTTTGGGGAAGGTCTCGTGCAACGAATGCCAAGGTGAATAATTTAATTGTTATTTCATTCATTTACCCTTTTATTTTTCATTTTGTTGTGAAGGAAAAGTATGAAATAGCTATTATATTATTTAGATTTTAAATAATGAATTAAATGGATGTAGGTGTCGATTTGGATACTTCCATGTGTTTAACAATGATTACACTGAGTGGGAAATGTATGCCATCGGTGGAAGTTCAAACCCCACCATACTGAGTCAAGGCAATAGATTTATGGCATCTGCAAATCCCTTTGCTAAAGAAGTAACCACGAGGCAAAACACCACAGAAAGTGAATGGAAAAAGTGGAACTGGATATCAGAAGATGATATGCTACTAAATGGTGCATATTTCACGCCGTCAGGAGCTCAGGTGCTTTCGACCTATGCAACCACATACAGTGGCAGACCAAAGAGTTCAGCCGTTGTGGAAGAAATCACCAGGAACGCAGGCGTGCTCTCGTGCAAGAAAGGAACTCGCTGCTAACTGCAACTTCTTAACCACAATTATCACACCTGAACTTGGGTAGCCGAAAACATTGCTTTTATTTTTGTAAACTGTGTCTTCTTCAATGTCGCCCTTCTTACACTTCTCGATGTCGCCCTTCTTATCCTTCACATTATCTTTTATAATAATAAGTTATCCGGCATATTGATATTGATCTGCAATTTATTACTTTGTCAATTTCGCAAGTATATAAGATTCATGTTTATATGCAAATGTAAATTTTAAAATAGTAATTTTAAACTTGGTCCCTAATGAAGGACTTAATCATAAGAATTATGTGCCAAAGTGTCTTGAATCGGGCTAATTGTTTTTCTAAAAATTTTGCAGTAACAGTATTTGAATTATGGTTTTGATGATGGAAATAGATTTAGCTCCAGCAAAAACTTTTGGGATACCCAAAACCTTAAAATTTGACAGCTGTAAAAAAATCAAATTCTATAATTAATATATATTTGAAAATATTATCTATTCAAGATTTTTAATATAATAATACTCATCACTCTATCTTTTTTATTATAATAATAATAATAATTTGATTTTTGTTTATTCAAATTTAGATCTTAAAAATATCTACGATTAAATAGGAATTATATATATATAACAAATAGCTCATTTTCCAACCAGCTTTAAATCATATTAGCATGTTCACAACATCATATTCAAATTGATGGATAATGCCCTATCCACAATATAGGTGTGTAACTTATCTCATTTTCATTACATATCCATGTGGTTCTTCATATCTAATTGAGGTCATTAATAGATTTGTAGAAGTAGGTAATAGGTTACCTTAATAGTACAAATCATATATATACAATGTCAAATCAACTCAATCATTCAAACACCCATTAAAACTATCCAACAACCTTATATGACTGTTGATATGTTCAAGATTCATATATATTCATGGCATGATGAAATTCTAGATTACAGTAATCCCGAAGAGTACCAAACATCAATCTAGCCAAAGCACATCAATCAATAAAGTCATGTAATTAAAAAATATAAAATGTAGTCGTTTATTATTGTAAATTATAGTGAAAAGAAGACATTAAAATACTAAAATAATGATATTAACTTTATCAACATACAATTTTGATACTCTCATAGTGTGATCATTTATAAAAAAAATATCATGAAATTATTAAAACATATATATTAGCCATTGTGTACATCCTCCCATCTCTCCCTCTCTCTCTCCCCGCTTTATCTCCCGCATTTCTTTCTCTCTCTCTCTCCCTCTCTCTCTCTCTCACACACACACACAAACACACACACACACACACACATGCTCACTCTCTTTCTTCCCTTGTTCTTCTCTCTCTAACTCCCTTCCCCAATGCCCCCTATCCCCCACCTTTCCCTCTCTAAGTCTCCCTCTTCTTACTTCTCTTTCTCTACCTCATGACTCTGTCTCCCTTTTATTCATCTCCTCTCACTCATTAACTCCCTCTTTATACATTTACAACATTCTTCTCATGTCTCCCCATCCTTATCATCTTTTGTCTCCCCACCCTCACTCCACTCCCTTCATTTCCATATCTATCCCTCCATCCCTTCACCCCTTCCTTATTCCGTCTTTAACAATCAAAACCCAACTCTACCCCTCTATCCCTCCCTCACTCCATACATCTTAATGATTCTAGACATAAAAGAACATACATGTTTTGAAAATATACACTCATTCTTGAAAGCGTGTTTCTTTTATAGATTTCCCATGCATTGTTGAAGACTAACTCATGCTTTTTGAATGCATACACATTCTTGAAAGCATTCACAAGCAATTGAAATTGTGCACATGTTCTTCCAAATCCAAATTGACATGTATGTGAGGCGATCTGGGGAGTACTAAATCGATAACATTATGAACATGTGCATCTTTTTAAAGATTCTCACTTGTTCCTATATTTAGTGAATTCATGATGGCACGCTCATAATAAATTAAAATGTGGTATAGGGGAACTAGAATAGAATAATTTAGTTAGTAATTCACCCTCAATATGTGACTAAGTATTAAAATGATGCTAATAGTAATTAGATACTAATGGCGTGATTAGCATTGGAATCCAAAGTTTTCTGAGCCATGTTAAAAATGAAAAATTGAATCGATAGTAAATACAAAATTAGACTGATAAAAGGTTGAATTCGACAAGAGTCTACACCCGTGGGTTGGCGTATGTGTTACTCTAATCTACTATATCTATTAGTTGATTTACTCAACTACACAATCAACCCTTCTATACCATCAACCTATATATTTGGTTTACCCTCTTATTTAGTCCATTTTCAAGCCACATTCATGTATTATTGAGTTAAGTTGACTTCCTAGAAAATTGTGGTAATAAAGGAAAAGTTGAATCCTAATGTCCCTTAGCTAGGTGATAGTGGGGTGTCAGAAGGTGTGATTCAAATGGAGCCACTCTAGGCCATCTTCTATAATGACATGGTTATCTAACTAAAGTAAGAGTTGATAATTTATAGTTTCAAAACAATCTATGAATGAGAAACCATCATCCGTATTTCTAAGAGCTTGTGTATAATGATAACAAAAATGTTATAGACATAATCATTCTTGCCATGCACATTCAAACCTATAAGCATGTAAGAAACATTATAGTAAACATATCTCTTCAATCTTCACAGGGAGGAAAATATGGGTGGACCATTGCTCCATGTATAACTATGAAGATGGTCTCATTGACATAATTAATTAACCCATGTTTATTCCCATTTTTAACAATTATTTCACTCACTACAACAAGGCGAACTTCAATATTCAATCATAGGCCATGTGTTAACTAATAAATTCACTACAATTCACACTACTTTATTCATTCTCTTATAGATTGACAATGATAAGATATTTAGGTTGGTATGTTTTTTTCCTATTATAGGTGTTAATGTTGGGTCAAACTAACAATTGCCATGATGATAGAATTATGTGGGTATAAGAAACTTTTTTGGCAAAGGTACTGATCATCAAAATACAAGGTGAATATTAATTTTTTTTTTTCGTTCTACCACTTCCTATATCATTTTGCATTCTTTTGAAAGAACAACATTGTTAATATTATTATTTGTAGATTAAATTGTGAATTACATGAATGTAGGTGTTGGTTTGAACACATATATGTAATTAAAAATAACTAGAATTCATGACAAGTGTATGTCATCCATGGAATTTCAAAACCCACTATTTTCATTTAAGCCAATTTAAAACAATAATGAAATTAAATAGAATTTAAACTAGAAACCAAAAATTGATGTGGTGCTTAGCTATGCATATCATATGAGCTTTTGGGATATAGAATTGCATATAGTTTCACACTAAAGATGTTGGCCCTTATGAGATAAATCACTAGGAATAAAAGCATTCTCTCATCAAATAAAAAAAATCAAAGTTAACTAAACTTCTTGCCCATTATCATGATTGAATTCAAGCACCCTCAAACATTTTTATTGTTTTCAAAATAGTATCCCTCTACTTTTAGTTCTCATTTCCACTCTTTTTTTTTGTAAATTGAATTACTTATATTTCATCTGAAAAAAGTGACTATAGATCTTGACATTTAGATCCATCCAGTAAAACATAACAACCCAAAAGCCCGCGTACAACAAAGCTAGAGAGAAAAATGCTCACTCCATTACATCTAGCATAGTTGTCATTTCCACTATTGACAATGTTCATTTTCTTCTTAGCACTAGTCAAGGCAGACAGATAATTTTGGTTTTTGAGATTGGGGTTAATCACCTCCTTATAATATCGTATTTTTATTTTTCCCTCCACCTCCTTATTTTCACAAAATTTCTTATTGAATTTGAAAGTAATAATATTTTGATTACTATCCAAATTGTCAAATATGATCTTCTTCTTTAATTTCTCCTTAAATTTGGGATTAATAATATTTTTAGTATTATCCAAATTCTGAAACATGATCTCCTCCTTTATTCCTCAATGATATAGCCAATACTCGTGATCCTTATGCCACCCTTTCTTGACTTGAAGGGGGGAATTTTGAGTAGAGTTGGAAGGAATATTGGGAAACCTCTTGCCCTCCATGTTATATGACTTCTTATCCATATGAAAACTAGTCATAACGAAGGTTTTTTTGTGGGAATGACTTTCTTGAATTAAGAGGATAGGGTAGAGAGTCCTGTATTCTGGAGGTTTTAGGTAATAAACTAACTTTCAATTGTTTCAATCTTCTTCCATGAATCTCTAGATATATTTCAACCCCAAACCCCACACCCTTGTAAAAAAAAAGGAGTGACAAGAGTCTCAAAGAGGATATTTTTTTACACCAAATCTAAAAATATACCAACTTACAATCATTTTCAACCCAAAATAAACTTTCTAGCCTCCATTTATCATTTTCTCAATGTTATAATTCCAATTGTGCTTATGATGGGTGTCATTTCCCAGATATTTGTATGAACAAACTTCTTTCAAGGAGTTGTTTTCATGAATGAAAATATCATAGGTGATATTTTTGGATATTATTACTTTAGTTTTGTTGGTATTTGTAGTCATATCCATTAGAAGTAGAAATATTGTAGGCTTTTGAGTTTCTTCCCAAGATCATAATAGTTCCTTGGAAAAATAACAATATAATCAATGTAAAGGAGAAGCGTTATGTAACTACAAGTGACTTTGTGGCCAACCCAACCTACATATTCCAAAATCTCTTATAGTTTATACATGGATATGCCAAAAATGGTAAGGGATATGGGAAAAATGTACTTGACCCCAATATTTCATATAATTTCCTCCGAACAACCCTAAGTGGCCATAAACTTTGCAATAGGATTCTCGTATATCCTTTCCATAAAATATTTGAACTCAATAGGAAGCATTACCTCCTCTAGCCTCTTCCATGACTCTTTTCTAGGAATAGTGCCAAAAGCTTTTCTAAAGTCAACAAAACCACAAAAGAGATAAATTTTGTTATTGAAGCATTCCTCTCCAATTATCCTAAGAGTAATGAGATGTTCCATGGTTGAATGATATCTCTTACACCCAACTTGGCCTTTAGCTCTTTTACCATGGTTTTCAAGCCGAAGCCTAATCTTCTTTTCCAAAAATAAGGCCATATAGTTTGGCTAAAATATGGCTAAACATCACGGTCTTGTAATTAGAGGGAATTATTTTATCCTCACTCTTAAATATAGAAGCAATAAGGCTCTATATCCAAGTGATAGGGAAGAATTGGTTCACTACGAAATTAAAGTGGTTGTGTATGTGAAAGATGAAGAAATATTCTCCCATTTCAAAAATTTCAACTTTGTATCCTTCAACGTTCTTAGCTTTCTCACTAGAATGTTTCTTAACCCCAAACTTGATATCCTCCAAAGAAAATATATGATTCTCTACCAGGAATTCAAAATTGTGACCATGGTGTTAGGGGATTCATAGACTTTTTTAAGGTAAATATTCTAGTTCTTCAAAGGAATCAAAATATTTTCTTTAGACTTAGGAATGACAAATTTCTTCTAAAACCTTTTAGGATCAAACTCAAAGAGATGTAGTAGTTTCTCTTTCTTTTTATTTGTAAGATATATTTTCTTTCTTTTAATACACAATTTCTAGGTATTTATGTTATCAAGTTTTAAGGTTTCATTAGGAGAATCTCTAATAGCTTTTCTAACAATTCTGCAGTCATTGTCATACCAAAGATTGGTAGTTCTATTATTTTTTTTATATGACACATTGCTAGAGAACTTGTGAATGGTCGTTGTGAAATTGTCATAGAGGATTTCTAGGTATTTATATTATCAAGCTTTAATGTTTTGTTAGGAGCATCTCTAATAGTTTTTCTAGAAATTTTGCAATCATTATCATACCAAACATTGGTAGTTCTATTATTCTTTTTATATGACAGCTTGCTAGAGAACTTGTTAATGGTCGTTGTGAAATTATCATATAGGCTTTTCAATGTTATCGTTATAGGTTAAGAGGTGTAAATCCCTATTTAAATACTTTAAGAAGCTAACAATTTTTTCTCTTGTCCAAGAGTAGGTGCTTTTGACTCTCTCAATTGTCATGTATGTGCTTGTTTTGCATGGAAAAGTTTGGAGTTAGGTTAAAGGTCTATTATGAGAGTCAATATCATGGTATTCAAGATCATGGTCATTTAATAGGTCAAGATTTATATTTTGGCTAGAAATATGGTTATCTAATATTTCATAATCTACAACACTAAGTTCAAGTCCATAAATACAAATCAACACTAAGATCAAGTCCATGAATACAAATCACTTAGTTGTAGTTTGGCCACTTAATACACCATTACAAATTATAAAACCTTGAAAAATATAAATTTTAACTAACTCTGTTTCAAATAAAATTTCAGATAAATCTATTAACTATATAAATTTATATATAATTTAAAATATCAAAACAAAAATATTACAATCATAACGAGAAGAATTAATATCATTTATATATAAAAACTTAAACCTTCATTTCTAAAAATATATCTTTATATTCACATGTGAATCTTTATATTCCAATAAAAGTTGATTAACTGTTCAAGAAAAGTTTGTCTGGTTCACTTGCATACATGAGCTCTTGTTTTTGCCTATTTTTATGTGTGCTTGAGCTGGGCTGAAGTAGTGTTTGTGTGAGGGTAAAGTGATTTCTAAGGTTTAAAAGAGAGATCAAAATAAGATTGAATATATTAATTCAGTAAAAAATTAATTAAAAATTAATAAATATATTTATATAAAATTAATTAATGATATTTATTTATTTATTTAATTATTTGCAGAAAAAATATTATTAAAAATGATTATAATGTTTAAAAAATAAAAAATAATAATAAAAAATTATAAAATTAAGAATAAATTTAAAAATATAACATAATAATCCTACAATCATAAATAACCTCAAAAGATATAAGTTTCCAATCATGAATCTTGTTTAATGAGTAGTGGCTAACCACATTAGATATCAATTTCAAAATCTTTGTTGCAATACTGACCTTCCTAGCCTTTTATGTTGTCAAAATTACAATGATCGCGGGAGGTTTTTCTCCAAGCTTTTTGAGCATAGGAATAAAATCTTAAATCAAACTAAATAATTCATTTCTTTAGTTCTGATAGACCAAAATCTGGTCTCAGTGGACGTTAACCATCATCATCATTATGATATTTATATATAAAAATGATGCAAGAGCATCTAGCTCGCCATGACCGGGTGAAGTCTCGCTAGGTTGGAAGATTGACAAGAATCTGGAATGTTTTTTTTTCATGTTTATGAAGTCATAAGATAGGTAGTCCTTTTATTTCTTATTTTTTTTAACTGTTAAAAGGTAAAGTTAAGTTCCGGTTAGAGTCATTACAAGTTTAATATAACTTAAAGCTAGTTAGGAGTTGATCTGTTAAATTAGGAAAGATGAAAAGTAACAATATTGTTTGCAAGCAGAACTTGTAACTGAAAACTAAACAGTTGTTCAACAAATTATTTTGCATTCAACTGGCCAAGAAAGAAAGCTCGAATTAATTGTAAATTCAGCATATAAAAGACGGAATTTAACACCAATAGAGGGTTCTGCGATTTGACAAAAATTATGAAATAAGAGAAACAGATCTATTTTGCCTAATCATTTATTTTTGCATGCCAAACATTGTCCGTCTGCTGAATAAAAAAACTTTCATACTTGTATAACGAATCAAAACTACAGTGTTGACAACCAGAGAGAAGCCACGGTGAGCGTATAGTATTTTGTATTTTTCACACATGAACAGACCATCAATAAATTAATTGACTGTATAATTGCAAGTGAAGTATGACACGGAGGGACTCACTGAACTGGAGTATCGTTGTCGAAGGCTCGGGAATGCCCAGAACCGCATGATAAAACAAAGAGGCAAACTACAGAGAAAGGTAACGCCTAAAAACCAAGAATTTCTCATAAATTTTTGAGCAATGAAACATAGTCCAACCAGTTTACGTTCAAATCAATTCATAGTTAGTTACAATACACATATATAACTGTTGATAAAAAATCCAAGTGTCGCGTCCAAGAATTGGATGAACCCTGGCCTAGGGTTTGGAGGTGGAAACCCTAAGGTTCCAAATGACAAATAATTGATAGAACAGGCGACCGAGACTAAAGACTTATAGAGGAGAATAACAACCCACGACAACAAAAATTGACGAGACAACACTACAGTGAGTTACGGGAGCAGCGTGAGTCAACGACCATCAGAGGACTAGAGCCTACCGGAGAACACACCATTCTTTGAGCGTTAAAACAAGAGCAGAGGACCCACGAGCCTAGGCCGAAGCACAACCTGCAAAATCAACAAGAAAACGTTATTACCTGAGCATTATCGTTAATGCATCGAAGCGACTGCAAACCAAAAAGAAAGATTTGAGTACTATTTACCTGTGCAACTGGACTGGGAAGCCGAGAAGTCAGGCCTAACTGAACGACTGAAACAGAGACTAGAGGAGCAGTGCCAGTTAATACGAATCTCAACTGGGAAACTCAGATTGAATCAAGGAGGAAGAGTATACTTGTTGGAGTTGCTGAAATCTAGAGAGCCGGTACCAGATAACCGAGAGCGAAGAATAGCGACATAACCAAGCACAAGAGAGTCATTACAGTCATTCTAAAATCATAGCAGAGTGACCAAAACGGAGAATAAGTAACGGCACACGACAATGGAGGTCATATGACAGAGGTGAATACAGAACTGGACAACAACTCAAACTTCTTAACAACCTCAAGTTAAGGAACTGTTGAATGGAACCGAGAAACTTACCGTGAACATCAACCAGCAGATGAGCTAGCAGAAACAAGAAGAAGTTACGCCGTTGAAGCCGAGCAAACCATAGCCAGTTGCCGGGAACTTACAGTCGAAGACAAAGACCGCAGACAAACCCTCCCAAGAACCGAACCCTCTCGAATGACTACAGGACCAAGATCTTTTACCTTAGAACACGTGAAGTAGCCAGTCCCAAGGCGCATTGAAGGGAATTGAATGCAGCAGTAATTGCACACACTTTCCAACCAAGACACATCACCATTTTGGCACGTCATCACCGGAGAAGAGCCCCCATTTGTGAATCTGGTGACCGCAAAACTTAACCCAAGTTGCACAGGGTTCTGGGACCGTGAGTTGGGCTAAATCAGAGTGGTATCAGAGGTTAGCTGACTGAGAATACGGAAGTAGGGCGACAAGGTCGAGGTAGAGGTGGCAGAGGTGGCAGAGTTGGTTGTAGATGGGCAGATGAAGGGTTGAGAGAGGAGGTTATAATTCTTACTGCCCGATTGGAGGCAGTAGAAGCAGGTAGATGGAGGGATCTAGAGTTAGGGGATGCTAGTGAAGAGAAAGTAGAAGAGGCAGCAGATGGACCGGAAGGGGAATCCGCAGAAGTGAGATTGCTGAGATCTGTTTTATTAGCAAGCAGTAAACCAAAACCAGAACTCCTGACGTACGATGGCAGCCTGTCTATCGAGGTTTTGCTAGATTGGATTAGCGAGATGGATAAGTACTTTGAGTGTGAGGAAGTCAGCGAAGATCGCAGAGTGAAATTTGCGGAGACAAAACTGAAGGGACACGCAGCCCTATGGTGGGATAGTGTCCAAAACGAGAGAAGGAGATTAAATAAGGCGCCGATCAAAACCTGGTCAAGAATGGTGGCCAAATTGAAAGGCAAATTTCTGCCAAGGGATTATCAGATTGCATTGCACATGCAGGTGCAGAATTTGAGACAGAAGGGATTGACGGTTAAAGAGTACATGAAGGAGTTTTACCGAGTGAATTTGCGGGCAGGATACATGGAGGATACAGTAGAAAGAAAAGCCAGGTATGTTAATGGGCTAAGGTTGGATATTTTGGATGAAATAAGTATTTTGTCTCCACATAATACCGAGGAGGCATATCAGAGTGTAATAAAGGCTGAGGAGAAAATTGCCAGAAGGTAGAGTGCCCGGAGAGGATGAGGAGCCAACAGATGGAAAGGCCAGTCCTATGGGAGAGGTCGGACTGCTAGCAGCGGTGAGGAAACTAGTAGTTCGAAAACATCAGGAAATGGCCAATCGGAAGAGGGGCTAGTTATCGTCCCATTGGAAGGGGGGGCGGAAAGGCGACAGAGGAAATGGCCAAGGAA